>UZAF01017303.1:0-49780 GCA_900617895.1 Haemonchus placei
TCAGTACGCTAACTCAAGACAATAGTTGGCAGTAAATAGGAAAAGTGGAAGAAAAAAAAATAGAAAAAACAAGGGGGGCTGGACCAAGGGACTAGCGTACCCCTAGGAAAAGAAGAGGATTTTGGGGATGCATGCGTTCTAGGCAAGTGTTTCGATAGAGAATAATAATCCATGAACAAGAGGGTGCATTCCTGACTGAGGCAGCAAAGGTAAGCTATCGGGCGAACACCTGCACCAGTCGGCCATGGTGCCCTAGTGTAAGAGTGAGGTAATAGGCACTTGCCGGGCCTTCGGCACACGGGTATACCGACCACCCTCGTGGACCCAGCAAGCTAGGTATACGCCGCGATATTCAACCATGCATTCCCAGTAGAGGAGAGGATATCATCCAAAAGAGAAGACAAAATCCGAAGCAATCAAGCTGGTACCCCACACTCATGGCACAAACTAACATCTGTTTCTTTATTACTAGAAGGAGGGCTATCACGAATGGTCTGACACTACCCAGAGGTACTACTGAATCCCTCGGCCAGTATATATAAATCGAAACTCGTTGTTATATGTAGTTGTACGAAGCTTGTATTTTTTTGGTGTAACAGCAAGAAAGAGGATTTCAACTAGTTTGATGGAGACGAAAGAATTCAGCAAATACACAACCTTTCTCCTGAACTGTGAATCCGATTCCGGGCGCCAGCTCGAACTGAGTTCCAGGATCAACAATAACAATTTGGCCTGGGTATACGGCTACTTCGGAGCTGACACTGAAAAAGTGACAATTCGTTATAAGCCCACGTTATTTTCCTTTCCCAAATGGTTCCATTCTGCTCGAGTGACACGAACAGGTTAAGTGATGGACCGTATTGAAAGTAACAATTTTTCTGATGTTGAACAATGGTGCTGTGGGGGACACCCACTCACTTGGCTTTCATCCAAAGATTCAGTGGACCTTGATGCTTCTTGGAAGAGGGAGGGGATGAGGTAACAGTGGGTGAAAAACCAGCGCTTTAATCTCTCCTCCTCAGATGCGTCAGGTAATTTACTTAACAGCTATGCAAGCCTAAGATGGGCTGGTAATGGTCCAGTGCAGAGTCTGATCCACTGGCCGCACACAAAGACACCTTTCATTATTTCATCTTCTTCCGGTGAATATTTTCAATCACCTACATGACGCCATCGGATCGTAGGTAAAAGAGGATATGCTCGATGTTTCTCAGCTCTAGCGGGGCCATTTCTAGCAAAATAAGAAATCCAAAGCTCGAAGTTTGAACCTATCCTCCTACCTGTAAGGTTGTGGATTCGCTTTCACTTGATTGTAGGTGTTCTCGAAGGGCTTCAGCGGTGCAGCCGCCGCTACAGCTCTGCTGGTGGTCGTGCGAATGAGCTCCACAGGCGACTGCCGCTGTGCGGGCTCTGCCATTGCCTTTGGTTGGGGCAGAAGTGAGGGCACCGTAGGTCGCTCAGACAAATTCACGTCGTCAGAGGAGTCTGCTTCGAAGACTTCGTAATTCAAGGAGCGATTTAGGGCACAGATCTTTGGCAAAAACTAAAAGAGCAGCCAATAAAGGATTTACAAATTACAAACACCGAGAATCAACATTAAAGATGATTGGGCTTACATCTATTTCTTTTTCATGTCCCCAGTAATTATCTTCGACATCAGCATGAGAAGGAGCGGCCCTGGTTATTTCACAAGATGACTGAAAAACAGACAGTACTGGTCCTGCATGAGTCGAAGTCATCATCATTCCATCATTTCCTCGAAAACGCAGCAAGAATAAAGAATTTGAAGATAATAATGGGCAGAAAGATCATCAATCTAAGTAACGGGTGTACCTGGGGAGTGTAGAAGAGAGTGACAGGGTAGAAATCAGAAGATCGTACAACACTATCAAAGCGCCTGTCTTCGAGTAAAATACCTGCACATTGCTGAAATAGTTTCCTCTCACAGTCGCCCTAGGCACATCCAAGCTGACCACCGATTGAGCGAGATTTCCCATGAAATTGTTCTTCTCTAGTAGTATCGGTACGGTTTTACCTGAAACAGGAACAACTGAATAGTGCTATGTTCCTTTGGTTGGACAAAGGAGGGCTTCGTCATAAAAATATTTGTGCTCGCTGTAAACCTGTTCTTTTAATCATCGAAAACACGATTACAATATACAGGGTGTCTCAAAATTGGGGGCGCCGATTCATTGTATTGCACTTCAGACTTTAAGCCTAAAATGACAAAGGAATCTATAAACACAACTAACATGCTACAACCACATTCTAAAATATCTTCCATAAGCACGGATAGAGGCTTGAAGTCTGCTTTCTAACTCTCGCATGACGTAGGTGTCTCCTCCAATTCTTCCCAACCCTTCTTGAGCCTTGCTTTCAAGGACTCGTGGGACAGGTTCTCTTCTAATCAGGGGCTACAGTAGCGTTCAAAAGTATTTGGCCAACTTGAACTTGCCGTAACTTTTTTCCCAAATTGCATGAAATTTTGAAATGTTCGACTGAAGCTTATTTCACACTATCCAACACTATTTGACTACAAAACAGCAATATCCTCATAATTAAGGGGAAGGCGTTTGTAGACTATGCTGAGAGCAAGTTTGTGACGTCTGTAGTCATTCGCACCTTATTTGCGTTTTCTCTTCTGTGTTCCGCATTAGAGCCCGTACACTTTGGGCGTGGCAAAAAGAAAAGAAATCCCAGAAGCACCAATGTTCCTATTTCCAGCTGGTTTTGGTTTCAAGCTCTTTGGGATAATTGGAACATGATCAAAATGCAGTCGATAGTGGTAAATATATACACTACACCAATGCTACACATATTGAAATTTCGCTTGATTAGATCCAGTAGGAAAGGAGGTTATGACTGTAAAATACAATGAAGAGGCTTTTCGCAGAACACTTTTGAGCGCTACTGTATATGGAGAAGTCAAAGTATTTAGTTAAGATCTGCAGAGCGGGATGGCCATTCCCTCATGCTATGAAGTCGGGCAGCTGGCGCCGACAACAGCTTTAGAGTCCAGGTTGAGCTTGGCATTGTGGGCTAGAGTACCGTCCAAGAGCACTATGGATGGGCTCAGGAAGCAAAGTTATGTTTCAGTACCTCTACCAGGATGACAAGCGTGGCAGTAGTATCTGCTTTTGACGATTAGTAATGAAAGGGCGAACCTCCAAGATGACGCAGTTCCACCACATTATTCATGGCATTCTGTTCGAAACTGTTATCCATTATAGAGATTTTGGTTCCTGGAAAGATGACCGGAAAATAGACATTCTGAGAAGACCTTACTCATAACTCTACCGTTGCCAACATAATTTACCTGTGGCCTCTGCAAAAGTAGCGAATTTGATGACAGCTTCGTGTTCGCCAAAGTCATTTAGATGATTTGTCGTGAACTGGTTTCCTTTGATGACAACGTCGCTGTCGCGCACAAGAGATAGAGCTATTGTTAAACCCCGATTTTGAGTAAAATTCGAATTCATCGTTGAGATCTGAAGAGAATTCGTACTCCCATTCTACTGTAATCCATCGGTAAGAGCTGACTCGGACTTCTTCAGTCGTTCATTAGAAGCATCTCGAGAAATCGACTTACCGTACTATTCACAGTAGCTCCTTCGAAGACGATACCCTTGTTGAAATTGTCTTCTATTAGGCAACGGTCTATTGTGAATCGCAGATTGGTGGCATTTTCAAAGTGCACAGCTGCAGCATAGTAATGGCCGGTGATGTTGGCGTTGATAATCTGCAATATTTTTCGGATCACCTCGACAAACTTACTAAATAGCACTTCCAGAAGGCAGTACACACGCGAAAAGGAGTTGCTATTAGTTCAGAGGTTGACACGAGATTTTTTTGCATAGTATTTACAGATCGTCGATGGGTTGGACTGGACATTTTCACACATGATCAGATACAATTTAGGTCTCATATCAGATTTCTAACCACAAGTGATACATAACTGGGAATGACCACGAACGGTAAGATTGCTGCTGATCTCGTGCTTTTTGTTCTGCTGCAAAGTTGACCCAAAAGGGATCTAGTCTTTCGAATGCTGAAATTAATGGTGCCCAGTTATACCAGTACAGCCGTATCTCTATGCTTGAATACGAGGATAAGAATACCCGCAGCTATTACAAAACCAAATTATGCTGGAAAATGGGTAGAGACCCAAAATTACGTCTTGCCTGAATTTCTGAAGAAGTCCATCCTCAGAGTTGCCTATTTTATTTCCCTTCTCCCCCTCACCCTCTCCTCTAGTATTGCAATGCAGCTATGACTGTTACAGCAAAACTGCCCCTCCTTCCTCCATGATAAATACTACTCCTATCATTGAAAAAGTATGGTATGATAGCGAATAATTGTAGAAACGAAGAATTACTATTATATTAAAGCCATAATAACTGGTTTGCCACAAAAAACTGATATTCATTAGCGTAAGTTGCACCTATGAAATGAGCACCCACCTCGACAGTTAGCTCCTTTCCCGATTTCTTCCACTTGCTTACTCGAATCCCATTCGCTCCGTTCGAACTCGCCGCAGACCGTTCGATACGAATTGCGGAGGCAGCTTCGGTTACCGCAATGCCATGACGACTGTTCGAAAAAGCATGTGAATCCAAAATGGAGACGTTGCCCACAGTTTCCACATAGAAGCCGTCTTCGCGATTGGACGCCGACAGACATGATTCCAACCGAACGTCGCCCTGCAAAAACGTTGCGAAATTGAATGCGGACGGCTGTTTGGTTTAACATTTGCAGCTATGATAGGAAACGTTACATGTTTGGTGGGAAACGGGATGGAAAAGAAGAGAAGGTGCAGTTCCTCTGTGGTGACAGCTAATTTTCTGGCATGTCACTGTATATTGTTCACTGCTTTTTTTTGTAGCAACATTAAGGAAATCTCCAACTGTCTATTCCCTGCTCTCGACGTCGTTAGTGTCAATTTATATTCCGAATGTTTCGAAACTTTAAAGTGCGTTTCATAAGTATAAGATCACCCTCGAATTCAATATTTACAGAATATGCAGCCAAACACATGTCTTTCTATCACCACCATTAGATTCATCACCTTCAAAAACCTCCATATACTTGCTTTGGTTTGCACAACTTTTGTAACATCATTTATAAAGATTATTTTCGATTTTTTTGCCGTTTCATAGTGATAGGATTGCCTCCGACAGCACGAAGGTTTCGAAATAGAGTGTGTCAGAATTTGCACTTGGAGGGATCTATATAGGAAAGAATGTGTCGCAGAGGCATCTTTCATAGTCCACGACCGGTCGCGCGACCAGTCGCGCGAGACCAGCGACCGGTCGCGCGACCGGTCGCCGGTCGCTCGTGAGATGGGTCCGCGACCAGTCGTGCGACCGGTCGTGGACTATGAAAGATGCCAGACATGTTTGAAATCAATATGCACCTTGCGTCGCGAAGGTCATCTTTCTTTAGAAGAAAAACCACAAAATCAAAGTTTTCGTGATTCAGGGTTCAGTACGACTTCAACGAGGAGGAAAATCGCGGGATCCCTTAGTTCCGTACAAAGATATTTGTAGACTACAGAGAGAGGATGCCGGCGCAAGCTAAATGCGAACTACGAGAGGAGAATGCTAAGAACTATTTCGGACAAAACCTTGCCTTGAACAAAGCTCGATCGGAGTTGGGTCTCCCGGTGTCCAAACTACTGAATGAAGAGCTGAGAAAAAGAACAGCAGCATTGACAGTGCAGCAATGAGGAGGTCTCCGAGGCTTACCGACCACCACAGGAAGCACGACTTGAATTTACGAAGTTGAATTTGAGATGAGATTGGACGAAAGTCGACCTGTTTTACCGAATAGCCATACAGTCCACTATTCTCGTCTGAGTCGAATTTCTCGATGAAAAGAAAGTTGATTTGGAACGCCCTGATGGTTTCAACTACTGCGGGCATGACTTACAAATAAGGCCGATCAACTCTAGTCGTCGATACGCATACGCATGGTCACGGGTTCAAACTCCGGATCGATATCCACCTAGTCCAACCAAGCCTTCCATCCCTCCGGGGTAGGTGAACTGGTACCAGACTTATCTGGGAGGATAGAAGGAGACGGAGACGGACTTGTACATCGGCTGGCTACCGCATGTCATTGTATAGACCGCATACGCATTCAATACTCCATTACNATTCTGAATGGAGGTCGAATGTGTGGGCGCATCTCTCAACCGGTGTTGATTGACGCCCCAAGACTTCATTCTTTTTTTTATTTATCGGCGGTTACCATACGCGCTGTAATATTCAACATTGTACGTGTACGATAAATTCATTGGTCAACAACCCAAATAGATGCAACGACTATTAGAACACAACCCCTTCTGTGTGAGTTCTTCACAGTGAGAAACAAAAGGTGAATCGGCCGAGTCTGATATCCTTGTAAACTCCTGCATGAGGATCACAGGAATAGGGCCACAGAAAACGCTTTTTTCGCTTGCTGACAACAAAATATAAAGCAGATTCACTACCGATCCTCCCCAAGGGAACCATCAAGGTGAATGTGTACCTATTCTCTCCTGTGGAAAGTACGAGAAAAGTTTGTTTCCCACCGGCTAGTATCAAACATTCGAGCTTCTTTAATTATATGATGCAGTATAGTCCTAACACAATGGGAGTCGTAGTGTTCTCTAGTAAGCACGAACTGCCCAAAGGTGTCCGTTACAAACAAGTAGCAATCCACCTCGTTTCGCTAATGCTCAAACAAGCTTAAGAAGCGCACGGCATAATCACAATCGACACACAAACGATTCATGCCATGAAGGATGCTTGCGCAACCTTGCAGTGCAGCCACGTCAAGCAGTGTTTCCTTTCCCATGCACGACATTTGAAGGGCTGTCAACCGGTTCAATGTCGCTCTAGTCCACAGCGAGGGCTTCTTTGTTTCAAAATGCCTAGAAGTGCTGCTAACATATCAGAGTGTTACGTTGAAGTCAGATGCTCATGCTTCTAATCAGAAATGGTCTACTCCCATTCCCCTCCTCACAACCAGTCGTTTTCCTTATAACGATCATGGAAGAATTCATGGAGCTATAGACAGTGATGTCGTTGATCTCACATTACGTATCAGCTGTGTATCGAGAGTTTCAAGAAGACTCTATAGTAGACGGCGAAACCTGCGGCATTTCGAGATCGCCACCACAAGGGTATCGAAATTGTCTTTGAGGAGCTGAAGTAGTTGCTTCATGCTAATTGAATCAGCTGATCACGACAGATAAAGGATGAGGAAAAAACTTATTTTCCGCTGCGAACAACCAGTCCACAGCCCAACCAACGGCAACCATACACCACATACATCGTATGAGGTGTAGTGTGGTCATAAAATTCACAAGTTCATTATTTAAGGAATACTAGCATTCTTCACCTCTGAGAAACCCATCAATCACCGCAAGATCGAACTTGGCAAATGCATCACCATGTTCAATCATCTTGAATTAGGGCACCCAGTTGGCACCACAGACAATGGAAATCATTGGAAATCAGTAATTGTGGCCTAATTGCGTCTATCACGTAAACACCCGACATTCCGGTTTGGTATGCTTTAGAGGTCTTCTGAATCACGGCTAAGGNGAGGGCTTATCGTAGAGGTGCGATCAGGGGGCTTATACCGTAATCGATAGGAGATGATTGGGAGGTGAATAGTAGCGCCCTCGACCTTGGGTGGCTTCTGAGGAGATTTGATCTCGGTCTTCAGTCTTTTAGAGGCTCTTGAAGCAAGTTGACCCAAAATTCACCCATTAAAACCACCCCTCTGCTAATCCAAGGTGAACGGTGGACCGCTCAGGTCGACTACTCTGAAAATCACTTAGACTCTCAATTGTTTCAAATGATTCGCACCCTTCGAATTCCCTGCGTAGGTTGTATAACAGTGTATGATGGAACAGTTCTAGAATAGGTTTGTCTTCCTAGACTCTGAAGAAGGCAAAAGCGACTAAACGCAAGTCGAACACGGTGTTGCTGAAATCTCAGTTGCAATCTGTGAAAGCAAAAGTCTCAACTGAAGAGAAAAATGCCAAGGTTCATTGAGAGTCGAACTTGGGCAATGCTCGTGGCATATTCTAGTCTACAATGGATGCCGTGAGCAACAAAAGGAAAAAGCAAGACCAACAACAAGTGAGGACTGTTGCGACGAACGAGAAGACGCATACATAGGAACTATGGGCACGACAACCAACTCAGGCAGGACTGCCCTAACCAGACGCATATCAGTGCCTAACCGTAGCATCGACATTCTTGCGAGATCTGCTATGTGGTTAGACACCAGGCAGGTCAACTGCTGTTTGAAATCGTTGTTATATCATCAGATTGTTCGCCCGGGACTGTCATCAACGACAATCTCTTCAGTGAGTTATAATCACACGATTCCTTTCCCTTGTATGGGTGGGAATGGATGAACTAGCAAGGGCCTCACCGACTTCATGCTCACCACGCACTTCTCTCATCATATTCGTCGGTATGGCTTCAATCCCCTCCTATAACTTCTTCTCAATAAACATTCCTCTGGTACGTCTTGTTTTCTTTGTACGAAAATTACAGAAATCCAGTTCTCCCCAACCCTCCTGGTCACTAGTGCATTGATGAACAGTGCATCTTACACTTGTGATACTGTTGTTATTCACGTTGCAGCTATCGCTCGCTGATTTTGCCCCTTCCCCTCCCCCCAGTGTTATACGTTCACGATTGGTCTAACTTTTGAACCCGTATTTGTGCTTTACCGTACTTCGTTTAGTGTTTTTGAATAGTAAAGGCATCTCATCTTAGCGTCTCAAGTGTGCAATCAATTTAATAACTATTTTTATCTCATTAAAAGGTAGCCACTATTACAGCCCATTGGCGATACGGTTTTTGAACACCGCCCACATTCACTTGTATATAAGCCTGAAAGCTGATGTGTTATTGTCGGTTACTTTACAATCTGTGATGAATTTTGCACAGTATGATGAGATCAACTTCTCAACCGAGCAAACTCGACCTAATAACTTCTTATGAAGTCTCATTCACAGCGAACTATCATAATTTGGCTTTTCACAATTTTCACTTTTCAAAGTTACTCGACTGGTAGAGAGACTCGAATCCCTCTACCTGTCGAGTAACTTCCTTGAAATAAACACTTCTTTCTTACTGTTTTGCGCCCCTCTGTTCTTTTGTAACTTTCGAACCATTTATGTTGACACTTTTGAGGTAGCAGTCATAAGGTAAGGTGTAGTTTTGAAAGGAAATCATGCAAAACTGGTAGGGCATGGAAGGAAACGCGTGGAGGAGATGGTGAGCAAAAAAAACTTTAGGCAATATCCTAACAAATATCAATATGCTATAGCTAATATTCTGAAATTTCAAAGATCCATGAGCGCTTCTTCACAGGTGCTTTAAAATTTTCCATTTTTTTCCTCCATTCAAGCAAATCACTGGAAGTACTAGTCCTTTTCTCGAATCTCTTAGATTTATCACAGCACTCAGAAACTAAGTCAATGGAAAGCTTCCTATTCCACTTTACTCTCTTCTTCCGAATGAACAGCTGGTCATTTTTCAATCGAAATTGTCCCATGGAGCTATGTATGGCTTAGTATGGCAGCTCTTGTCTATCTTAGGATTCACTTTCAATACAAGGACCACAATTTCAGCCTACTGACCTGAACTTGGTCCCCATATTTGATTTCATCCAACAACCAGAACTCATGTAGCTGCCTTGTCTTTCCTGCTGGTCCTTTAGCCCCATGCAAGTGTTGAAAGATCTATTTATCTGACAAAATCACATCACAAAAGCAATCGTTGCGTACAGAATCGAACACATGGTGTATGTGATCACGAAACGTTTATTGAAGTGCTCCTTTCACCGTCAAAAAACAGTCTTATGTGCAGATAATGTACAGTGAAAGATCATATTTGTGCTCTTCTTGTTTTGGCCAGTTGCCAAATAGATTTCACAGATATCATCTAGTTGTGTAGATGCTGGTGTGCGAGTGTGATGAGTGACAGTTTGCTGGTGCACATGAGTGTTACCGGTACTGAAGAGGAATAGTGGACAGACAGTACTTCTCGCCGGAGCAGTACTGGTTACGGAAGGTCAGAACGAGACAATACCTTGGACGATATCCGAAAACCTGTGTTCTCGTTGTCAAGAGCTGACGAATTAACGATTCGCACACTGGAGTTTGTCTGAAATGGGGCAAGTTTCTTTCGTTTCCCCGTAATGACTGTCATTAGGACCCGTACCTGGATATCGAATCCGTTGTGATTTGATGAGGATATGACGTCTTCGATAGATGGCGGGATACCGCTCTTCACCGTGATTCCTAGCTTACTACCAGTGACATTTACGAATCGAAATACTGACGGGGCAGAAGCTGAAATCAATTCTTGCTCACATTGCATAAAAAATGAATGTTTTTCCAAAAAAATCGTTGATGCGCCTTTTTTGGATACTTCATGTCATGGTCCATTTGAATTATTACTACCATTATATTTGCGAACAACAGTACATACGGATACTGGAAATTACTCGTCGAAAGGTCCCACCACTATATAAGGTAGTAGCTAATGCAAGGAATAAAGGGCATGAGTCTGGAGACAGGGCTCGAGCCCCGCTCCTCAGGTTGAGCATTTCTACCGTAACACGCAATCCTTGTATGAATTACGGAACGTGGGCGACGACAGCAGTTAGCAAAAACACAACTCAAAATTAGTATTACAACAAGGTTATTACTCCTAATTTTTATTAATTTTTGTCTTCTGCCCGATGTCTTCTTTCTTCCATTTTTTTTTGTATTCACCAAAACGACTTAGTGGGTTTCATAGAAGGTAATCCTATTAGTAAGGAGACAAACATTATTTAAACTCTGAACACAGCAGAAAAGATGCTCCCGTGGTCCCTCGGAAACGGTTACGCTTCTTGAAGGACATCCTAATTTCTCCTACTCTACGATACTCTAAGTCTTCTCTGGATAAAACTATCGTAATGTTTTTTTATATTTGTTACTTCACGAGCAACGAATATTTCACAAGTCCTAGTAGATAAATGACATATCCTTCCCATGCCATGACGTCTGTAAGTCCTGATCACTCCTCGAAAGGTAATGACGACATGCTCGGTCGCTGGTCATTTTCGGAGGCACAGTTCAGCTTTGGGGTATGGAGTTCTAGACGAATAATGATATTGATAGCCAGAATAATGCAAAAAATGCGGAGAAAATTCCAAAAGTGGCATATTCGAAAGAGATATAAGGTTTATCACGTAGTAGAATTAGGAATTGGACGCGAATGTCACGACAAAAATCGCAGGGGAAGGTTCTTGGACGAGCTGCCCGAGTGAGTGTGCCATAGCGCGCAGCTGGCAACAGTAAGCTGCCTGTGTGCAGTGTATGCGTTCAGGTGCGCATGATGCAACCTCTACAGGCTCTACAACGTCGTGAAAACTCATCCGTCTTTTGAGCATGTACGTCTGCTAAGCCAGCCCTTACTACGCCAAACCATCTCATGACCACAGCGTCCCTTGTTCTTGAAAATCGAAGCTTTATCCCAGGAAGAAAACCAGCCAAACCATCTCATGACCACAGCGTCCCTTGTTCTTGAAAATCGAAGCTTTATCCCAGGAAGAAAACCAGGAAACCATTCCTACTAAACTGCATCGCAACCTTCGAATCCTACTTTATGTTGCGGAAAAATGAATGCTTGAGATTTCAACCACCTCACCATTTACAATCTCTATTCCTTTCCATCGACCCGTTTGAGGTTCAAAAGTGACAGGTGCTGATTTGGTGCCGTTTGCGATAAGTACACCTGAAATAAACATTTCCACGATAGAGACAAAATGAACAAAAACATACAAGGCTGTGTTACTTGGAACTCACCTTGCACGGTGAAACCTGCGTCATCTGCAAATCGTAGAACGACACCGGGCTGAATGACAACAGTCCGATCGGCCGGAATCAAGACGTCCAGCGGAATCTCGTAGGGAGAAGATTCATTTCGATAGACGTCCGGTAGCACGTATTGAATAGATCTGATAATGGACTGAT
The DNA here is from genome assembly GCA_900617895.1 of Haemonchus placei. Taxonomy (NCBI): domain Eukaryota; kingdom Metazoa; phylum Nematoda; class Chromadorea; order Rhabditida; family Trichostrongylidae; genus Haemonchus; species Haemonchus placei. The sequence continues at coordinate 12,035 of UZAF01017303.1, forward strand.
ACGTACATAAAACGAGATACCAAAGCAAGCAATTATGTAACGAGAGGAAAGGATGAGAAGCAAATCTATTGCGGAGATTTTGGTCCTGTAGCAATTTCACGAACCTTGTTTGCGCCATGACTTGGCGCCTGGGCGCTAATGTACTTGTGTTCCAATTTGCTGGCTACATGATACCATCGTAGAAAAACGTATGGCCATACTAAGTTAAACTATGAGGATAAGATGTTAGCGCTGATCAATCTCGTTTTGGGATGCGCCGTCGACTATCGTTGCGGATCGTAGTGGCGGCTCTGATTTGCTGTGGCCAACCGATGTACAAGTTGGCACTTTTATTCTCCCAGTTCTAGCACTACGAAACCCACCTTGGAAGGAAGATAAGCTCGGCTGGGGTGGACACTGGAACGGGATTTGGCCCCGAAAACTGAGCACTCCTAAACTATACGTGTGATGATGCTCCTCTTTGTCCCCTTACCAACTCCATCCTCATGAAACACAATCATTCGCTTTAGTTTTAAAAATGAAACGGAACGTGGGAGAAGAGCATTGCCAGAAAATTCTAGATTTTTTTCAAACTTGTTTTGAATAGTAAACGCCAACTCAGACAGAGTAACAGTTACTGCAAGCTCTTCTTGCTGTGCCCATGGTTGGTTCGCGCACAGGTCCAGAATATTTAGGTTGAAAATCTATTAAATAAAATCAACCTACGAGCGCTAGTGCTCCTCTGAGACTTTATACTCCCTTCCCTTCGGGTCGCGTATTCGCCCATACTTTTCTTACCCCCTATGGAACAGTTTCGCCCACTTTCTAAGTACATACCAATACAAACAACCGCAGTAACTCCGCTCACAATTCAGCTCGTTTATCCAAACCAGGTGACAGTTTACATTGTTAAGGTATCGAGTGTTGACGCCTACTTCTATGCTCGTCAAATGAAGCAACGCCGTTGGATAGGTAATTACATATAGTAAACTGGAAAAGGAAACCTACCGTTTCCTCCTAGTTCGCTCAGACTCTCGAACGTGAACAGGTGCAAATTGTTTGCCATGGCGTCGAGGGTGTACGCGTGGTGGACGGCAAGCATCACTGGAATGGCCTAACCGTAAGGTTCATCAATCGGGATTTATCAGTTGTTTGGGGGGGGGGGGGGGGGTTCCAGTCTGGGATTCGTACCCGTGATCATATGTGTGTGTTAGTGCACCTCTCGCCACAACACCACCTCCGCCCTATTGAATGGGTTCAAACTTAATCATATGAATATACCGGAACTTACACAGGGACCGTTGAATTCCTACTGCATGTCTCCACTTGTACATCAATAATTGAAAGCGCAACAGGACTAGAAATAGACAATTGTCTCGCCACCACTTCCTAAATAATAACAATCCAGAAAACATCTTTGTTTACTTACTAAAATATAAAGCTTACCGTTTTCAAGATGAACTTTTCTTTGGTGTTGGTGTAATGCATGATTTTCCAATGACCATGCTTGCATTCAGAAAATAAAATGTCTCTGAAATGCTTGTCTTCCAGGAGAAACCAGAACTCCTATTGGGAAATCAACAACTCACATTTCTTCAGCTCCAGTAAGAGGCTTAAGACAATGAACTGTTAACGATCTGATACATGTCGGTTCATGAAATTGTAATCGTGTAAAAAACCCCAAATATGGATCCCCTGAAATAACAAACAGCTTTTTTGTACCAATGGTTTGGGGACAGGTAATGCAGAAAGGTAGAAAGACTCACGTCCATCGATTGAAATCCATTGATGGCCGGATTCTACCCGTAAAAAAGAAGCAACGACATCTGAAAATGGTAAAATCTCTGGGAAAATCATGAAATGGCGATTTGAATGATCAATGTTACCACCATTCATTGTAAATGCTCAATTATGCTCTATGAATATTTGGTAGGATTTGGTAAAGTTGTGGAGCTATGAGAGCGGGGCGACAGTTTTGAAAAATTTTGAATTATCGCATAGTTAGGGGACTAAATGCTGGATCGAATCCGCCCAAAGCATCCATGACCTCGATTTACCTAAGGGATGCTCATTAGCACTGGTCTGAGAAGATTTAGAGGCCCATAGACGGCCAGATGAGGTCAGACCCTCGATATGTCATTCGTTAAATGGGAAAAGCTTCGAAATGGGGCATTTATCGAGGGATTGCTATACGCTCTATAATCGTCTTTTAAAATGTTTTTATGGACTCTGACTTCACAGATACCCCATTCATCTGAAATAAGATGAAAAGGGAGCTGCCTAACTGATTAAATAAATGAAACAACGACAGCAACTTCCTATGATGCGCCACGCTTTTGCATTTTGCCAGATTCGCAATGGCTTCCAAAAACGGAATTGGCTAACGAAGTTTCTTTTGTGAATCGCAACTCCTTCCTTCTTGGACAAGTTTGGGACGAATCAACTACATCTTTATGCTTTTTCCATCTCAGAATTTTCCTCTACAGGGTTGATCATGATTTGTAGAGATCTCACTCCATTAGACAAGGACAAGACAATTTTCGAGTACACAAAACTTCTTCATCCTTGAGCAGCTAGAACCCAGCACGGCTCAAGAATGTAGATAAGTTGCAGGACATGTCCTCTCTAGCCTTCGCTGTAGATTGCTTTAGCTGCGAGACTGCCAGATCGGAAGCTTAAGTCAATATCCAGAAAAGAGTGGTTTTCAAGTATTTTCATTTATGAGCCACAAATGAGGACTACCTCACGCGCCGGAATGGGAATCATCTCAAATCGTGGCAATGGTGGCCTCGATGTCGTCGACAGGAGTGACATCGTAGAAAACGAACTCGAAATTTCTCACCTTGAACAATAAGTAGACTTAGGGCTATAATTGCTGTTCTCATGACAATCACATTTCCATTCGATTCGAGAGAATGGAAGATCCTGGAAAAATGTGATGAATATGAATAGCTCTTCAGTGGGGAGAAGTGGAAAAACGCGAAGCTGTCGATAGGAAATGTTATGAACGAACGGAGTCATTAATATCAAAGGCGGAAAATTGCATTGGCCATCATCACAGTCATCTGCAGCTATGTTTCACTTCATTAAGAGATTTTCAGAGTGTATAAAGGTCAGAAAGACCGTCGCCGTCAGTGTCGTCCTTAAAGGATTCGAAAACGCCAGACATGACTCACTAAGAGTTCAAAAAAATGAATTTGAATGTTAGGGCTTTAGGATTCCACTTCGACTTTATAGAAGTCTTTGAAGAAGACGGGAATGTCCACATTCCCTCCCCTTGTTTGCACTCAACATTCTTCTTATCTTGAAAAATTTTGCACGTTAACTGAAGTCTTGAATGTCTGAAGTGCTGTTCAAGTAATGAAGTAATCACAAGAAGAAAAAAGAAAAGGAAGGAAAATGAATGCATGACGCATCAAAAGAAAAGAGGGCGACGAAAAAAGCTCGAATATAACGAGTACTTCACGGATTGAATGCTGAAGACATTCATTTTTACAGCTCGAAAGAACATGCGACGCTCTTTTTCAACCCCACCCTTTTGGTTTCCCTTCAAATTTCCATAATTGGAACACCTCTTCGAAGAAGGGGCTGGGCAGAAAGATTAGCAGTGGTTCTCAGTCCTCGTCATGACCGACTAAGCCTTCCTTTCCTTCGGAATCGCTTAGGTTGTATCGATTCGATAAGGCAGGCGAATTTCAGAACAGAGGTTGGAAAATCTCAAGGGAGGTTTTGCAGGATCACTCAACATTCACTTGCTCCTACAGCTGCAAATGGCAGTCGGTTGCGTGGCTCGATCCAAGGGATCGACAATGTTGGTAGCATCATTGTAAAGGGTCTGGTCATTGCACGGCTTTGTTCAAGTCCTCAGTTGTCTCCAAACCGATGACAAGCCCATCCTTTGCTACCTCTACTGACTATTGGGTAAAATTTCTCACGATTTGCAAGGTAGCCGTTTAGGATTAGGGGGGTGTTTGAAAATGAAGGGGTAAGAAAAGGTGATGACGATTATGGTAATGTCAGGAACTAACTTCTTTCGAAATTCCATTAATTTTCTGATTTAACGTTCGCTAACCAATTTCGCAACCATGATGTATCGATCAAATACGCTATCTTCCCAACTACTTGATCTTTTTTTTCTCGGAAGAGTAAGTTTGCAAATACGTGAGTCATTCCAACCTAGACAGTGGAACAGAAGGCAGAATCTACAACAGAATCCGCTCAAAATAATGAGGCTTTCAATCACGGAGTCGACTGATAATGAACATTACCGATGCAACCAGAAAAATTTGGCAAAATACAAAAAAAAACAGTCTATACAAAATCAACGTTGGACTGAGGAAGGGAAGAGGGACTGAAATTTCAAAAAAATTTACAAAAGAAGTCGGTGCATTAGTTTTGTGACATTTTTGAAATCCCAAGTTATCTCGCCACTTGCGAAATATTGCGAGACAGAACAAAAATTCAGTACTGGCACTCGGCTCTTACAATAATCAGGCACTGTATAACCCCATTTTAATACGCTAATTCTCACCCGTCACGTATACGACGCGTGGAAAAGGGACTTGGGCAAGGAGACGGGTTATGCACTTCTACTGCGATGGCTCGGAGTGACCGAGTCACAGATTTGTTTGTGCCATAGGTGTGGCGCACCCGAATAACTCACTAGGGATGCAAAGACTAGTTTGTTGATGCTATTTCCCGTGCGGTCCATGCCATTTATCAACTCTTAGTGTCTCGCTGATCTGCAGATGGGTCCTGTTGACATAAAGGTCCCTTAACCGCTGAGGGGTGAAACTCTTGAAGTTCTAGAACGCAAACATGAAGGTACCGTGCAAAAATACGACGTTAGACTTCAGCATCATAGAGGCTCAGAAGAAGTCCAAGAGTTTGGGTGGCCAAACAACCCAGAAAGCAATCAAGGGCAACGGTGTGAGGCTGATCAGCCCTAGCTTCGTCGTCCTCGTTTGAGTACAGTTCACGGGGAGATTGATACTGGAGATGCAGGCTGGATACCCATGGTAATTATAAAACAAGGACAGTGGATCCTTCAGTGCCAGCGCAGGAAGTCGTGGTTCTCAGACAAAGGCATCGCTTTGCTGTTGGTGAACCGTACAGGTGTGATTACATACCTTCAAGCTGCAATCAAGCGGTGTTACGGTGACACAGAAACTTCTTCAACTGCTAAAGGAATCCGTTAGTACTCTGGGCCTTCTGGGCCAACATAACAAGAGAAACCAATGAATCGTTGAAGAACATGACAGTGCTCGCACCCTCCTTGCAAGGAACACACACACAAAATCGCGGAGTACAGTCGGGAGATCCTATCTGAACTCCTACCCATGCACCTGTGGGTGCTCTCCTAGACAAAGACCACCCAATTATCTCACTCGGTACTTTCAAATATCATTTGAATGAGAAAAGCTCTATTGGTTTCGCCACCCTCGAAGCCCGTAATGCAGAGTAGCGTATATTTCGAATCGAGGCCACGAAGTCTTAGGAGAAGGGCATTGAGTAACTGTCAAGGCATTGAGCAGAAGTAAAGGAGAGAGTAAAAGAGAGCAACGGTGAATGTATTGCATAGTGATGCCTGTTCAATACCTAACAACAGAGTTTTGAAAAAAATGTCGCATGCATAGCAGGACTCAAGTTCGACCTTCAATAAATCTTGACATGGTTTTAGTAAATTTAGACTTTCGACTTTCAACTGTGAAAACCTGCGACCAAGATGATAAANGCAGAGTAGCGTATATTTCGAATCGAGGCCACGAAGTCTTAGGAGAAGGGCATTGAGTAACTGCCGAGGCATTGGGCAGAAGTAAAGGAGAGAGCAAAAGAGAGCAACGGTGAATATATTGCATAGTGATGCCTGTTCAATAATTAACAACAGAGTTTTGAGAAAAATGTCGCATGCATAGCAGGACTCAAGTTCGACCTTCAATGAATCTTGACATAGTTTTAATAAATTTGGACTTTCGACTTTCAACTGTGAAAACCTGCGACCAAGATGATAAACAAGCCCTCATCCTACTTACGTTTCGGCTTTATCGCCTTCGTCAGAGTCTGGAAACTCAAAGGTAATTGTTATCCATCCCTCATACAACATTATAAAACTTCTTGAAATAGTTCGCTAAATTCAGTGTTTCTATGTAGGCATGATAACCACAAACACGGATCGATACCCGCCTAGTCCAACCAAGCCTTCCATCCCTCTGGGGTCGCTTAATTGGTAGCAGACTTGTTTGGGAGGATAAAAGGCCTGACTTGTACATCGGCTGGCCAAAGCAGGTCATTGCATAGGCCGCATACGCACTCATTACGCCACTACGATTCTGAATGGAAGTCGAGTGCGGGGGCGCATCCTTCAGACGGGGTTTATTAACGCCAAAAACTCTATCCTGTTCCTTTACCCACAAACATTTTTCACCCCCTCAAGAGACGATCGGCCCTGTGGCCGACTCACTGCTAAACTGACTGAATACTCTGCCTAGGGAACTGTTTAAAGCTGTAATTGCTTTATGAGGGATGTATAGCAATTAACTTTGAATCTCCAGACTCCGACGAAGGGATCTTGGTCGCCGATTTTATCAAAAGTCGCTTGAGATTTATAGCATGACTTATGGAGCAACCTGATGATAGGCTAAACGAGGATATACTTTATGCTAATAACAAAAACGATAGATTGAGTATAGGCATCAGTCATGGGAACGAAAAAGAAAGGACGACGACCCGTTCATGAATTCAAACAAATTCATTTCCTATTTCAGGACACCTCAGCCCGGAACCCTGATATTCCATTAACAAACTTTTACAACAAGCCGAAACTGAATCAAGTCTGTCTTCGCCTTAGCAACTGATGTTCTGTCCTTTCCTCTAACGTCTGATCATAAATCTTCAAAATCCAGAAACCATGTAAGGAACAAGTAAAATAAATATAGTAAACGTTGCTATGCAGGATCGCACATTCATCAGAGCCTAGCCCGAACTTTTCATCTTTCTGGAATATCGTCCTGGCACTGGAGCTAACAAAAACGCGACTTGACAATGGGGTTGAGGTAGCCCATTGTCTAGGTTGGCATCCAGCAAATCACAATCCCAAAAGCCATGAAAAACGGATTGGTGACACTCAACTCTTTCTCGACACACTGCACACCTCTTTCCCACCTGCTCAATCGAATAATTCAATAAACGAAGGAAAAAAAACTAGGAAGAGACACCTGGCGACTCTTCTGGCCGGTCGAGTGTAGTGCCATTAGTCTTCAAATCACTTCATCGTGTCCATCGGCCTTCAAAGAACGCTCTGAAAACTCTCGCGCATACCAACCAGCTGATTTAATGAACTCCGCTTGGCTTTGCCACGGAAAAAACATGACGCCGTCCGCATACCCTCATTTCAGATTGGCCGGGGTTTTACGAATGTGTTGACACAAACAAGGCCATCAAAGGCAGCAGTCAACAGAAGGGGTGCTGAATGCAAAACTGCTAACTAGAGAGACTTCCGCTAGGATATTTTCATTTACCTCTGCAAAAACATTCTTGATAGTCCAAATGAGAAAATGAGCTATTAAGCATAGGAAAAGGTCTGTATAAACACTCCCTAAGCAAGGGGACCAAGTGAAATATGCAGCGTGGTACCTGTTTGAGGTTGGGTCCTACTCGTGTTGACATTTGGGGTTGAGTCCCACCCGGGTTGACAACGACCTCAATCTTTTCGGGGTTGATAGAGTACCTCTCAGAGACCTAACAACCCGACAATTCCTTCCCTACACTCAGTACTCTATCAATAGTCATTATAATTTCGAACATTTTCTAAGAAATCCATGAAATAGCGACAAGCAACGAATCGAGAGCTCGGGAGTGATGGCATGTACAGCTGCAAGTTCCGCGGGTTTGGTTGCCTCCGAGATAGAACCCAACTTTGAAAGGTAACAGAGAGACGAAGGCACCTAGGTGAAGTAAAGCTTTGGCGATTGAAAAGCCCGACCACAAGCCACGATACGAAATCGTAAAAACTCGCGGAGAGCGGGCCAACTAGTATGAAAGGGTCTTGGTGAATGGAGTCGAACGACGAACAAAAATCCACTATGGACTAGACTACCTTCAAGGGACACTTTGCGGAAGGAGAACGAGCGCGGCACGTCTCCATGGGAAACTCGTAATAAACACTTTATCATGGAGGCAATAAACTCGAAAGCGTTCATTCATGAAATTAAAGGCAGTCCGATGGTTGTAGCCTGAATGGGCTCACAATTGATAAGAAGATTGAAGAAGATTCCCCAGGAGGAACGTTCATTTCTTAAACGGCCATTTTTCAACCGCTCCTCGCAATTTCCGCTAAGAAATTTTGCAGGCTTCATTCGAAACATGCATTTCCATACCATAAAGTAAAACTAAACACCAAATTTCAGTTTTTGTAACAATAATGTCCAACCTATCCATTCAGAAATGTAATTTCTAACCTTATAACGAGATGGCGTGAGTCATAAAGAACGCACACTCTCTCTGTTGCGATATTTTATGAGAACAGTTAAGGATACAACGAGGAGAGCGAAATGGGTAGGACCAGATAGACCGGGAAGAATGATTTCTGGGTAAGACCAGATCGACCGGGGAGAATGGTCTCTGAATGTTTTCCTTTTGAAACCCAGCCAAGCTTTAAAACTCCGAAATTGTCGTATCCAAAACGAACTCTTCCCGTCTTGATCCTTCCAAGATTGGACCCGAAATTCTATCCCATGAATAAACTTCCAAATTTTAATCTTACTCGGTTCATTTGGCGAAGGAACAGAATGTAAACTACAGAAATCAACTTTTCCTCGCAACAATGAGAAAGCGACTGAACGAAGTGAGCTAGGACTGCCTTGGAGTTCGCAGTCGACGTGCAAATGTGTGAAAATTCATCATTCGCTCCCAAAAAGCAAGAAAACAGCGTACTGAACTCCCCGGAGGAACAATGATAGATGATTTACGAAGCACCCATTGCGCGCATCCATGGGGAAGGAGTCCGTGCAAGGACCACCACTCGACGCCGTTGAGCTCATAATGAGTCATGTTTCCCAAAGGGAAAGCCTCGTAGGGCGTTCAGAGATCCCGTGGATCGCCCACACTCCTCACGACTACTTACTTCTGGCTCAGAGAGCAATGACTATGTTATTCGTGGCGGCAAATGGATTTAGCTGTCGGAGCTCAGAATAGCAGAGATTGTCGAATCTGATGCAGTCGCGTGAGGGATGTAATTTCAGGAAAAAAGTCTCTAAGTGATGAATGCTTTCTTGTCAGGATGCCTGTAACTGAAAGGTTTGATGAGTTCGTTAGAGAAAGCGTAAAAAAAATGAGAACTCCCATTCCACCAACACATATTCTCTGACAGAAACGAAGAAAAGTTAAACGACATGCCAGCCAACCTCCTTTTCTCTCGATCTCTCAGCTCAAGCCTAAATCATGGCCATAAAGACAAATCCGAAGGGAAGAGGCCATAGCTCAGCTTTATAGGAATCATCCTTGTGACAGGTCTGGCAGTTGACCAAAGCTCACCCGAAGCTAGACTTAATCAGCCGGTACTGGTACAAATCCTACAGCGAGTCCACAAGTCTCTCCACCTTCGCAGGGATTTTATAAAACGTTAAGGACACAGTTCAGATTATTCTGAGGTATCTAGTTTAAGTGAAATTATGGAATCATGCAAAAAAGTGCAAGCGTTGCGAAAAAAGAATGGAGACTGTTGGATTCTCGAAGAAATAAGACTTCCATAATAGAACAAGGTAAGGGATTGTACGAGATGACCGTCTGGGTGTCTCTCACTTAGGAGTACTATTCACCTTGTCCTGTGAATAGTGCGATAATAACAAGGCTGGCATAACACGGCCACCTTGAGTGTCTGCGGCGGCCACGCCGTCCCCTTTTTGGAGCCCCTCTTACGCCCTGTCTAGGCCGTTTTTCGGCCGGGCGATAGTTTACGTGCTTGAGGACCACAGTTCATTATAACGGAGAATCTCGTGAACCACTTTCATTGGGAACTGCGCTTTTGAACTCGTGAAGCTCATGTAGAACCTTACTTTCTGCGTGAAGCTTAAAAGTTGAAAGAGTGACACCATCTAGCCAGGAATACACCGCAAAGGCTAATTCGATCACCATGGTGTGATAGTATTCATCAAATAGATATGGGAGAAGCAGAAACGTCTGGTAAAAGCTGCTTTATCCAAAGGACGAGAGGTAGGGTCATAGGAATTTCACGAGAAGGTTCTGGACACTGGATGGGAGGTGGGACTTAGCAGGCTGGTATGTGCATGTGAAGTGATGTCTTTGCCATGCTGCTCGTAAAGTGCGCATTTATATATTGCAGGCAGGAAACCTATACATGAATAGAACCCTGTCCGGGGCTATTCAACTTGAAACAGCAATTAGGTGTCTCGCATAGAGTGAGTAGCCGGAAAAAACTTTTGCGAGAGTGGGAGTTCTTTGAAAGCCTTCATGTATCGTAAACAAATACGAGCACACACCCTTCAGAGAGGACTCCACGAACGAATTTAGTTGTGAATTTCATTTGTGAATGGCACGGATCAGAAGGGGATTGTCTGACAAATCGATGTTAATCGGAGCTCTCGAGAGCCAGAGGGTGATGTTCCGAACATCTTTGAAGTGATGGTTGTGCACCTTTCGAAAGAACTATAATTGAAACTACCCTTTTGGGTTTACAATGAACATTATGCTGAGGATCCACATCGGATAATGGCTAAAGGTGGAGGGCGATGTGGTAAGTGCAAGGGTAGGCTTGGTATATCGGAGCAATTACCTTTTCGAGAATGGACAGGAAACGAGACTTGCACTAAAAGGCGAATGTGAGAGGAATCACGATGGCAAGGGCGTATTCTTTGAGAAACGGGACCTCCTATCTTTCCAATTCTGATTTCCGGAAGTGACCAACTACCCAATTTACCTACTGAACGGCAGGTAAATCTGTCCTGATATGCAAGTTCAAGATATCCGTTGTAGTTGGAGAATTGCCTATGGAAGAAGTCGAGGGTGAAGCTAATCAATGAAGTGTTTTTCAGTGACTATGGCTAGAAAAATTGTTTATGGAACGATGAGCTGTTTCTCAACAAAGCTCCTTATTATGAGTAAGCAATCCTCTGGTGACGACAGATTTCTCCTAAATAGTCAACAGATTATTCTGTGTGAGGAACCCTCTTGAGCAAGCTTGACCCGAGGGTGCTAAAGATATCGCGCATACAAGTTTGTTCGGGGTCCCTGATTATGAGACGTTGGTTGGTCTGTCAGTTTGGCCTCCATGTGTCCAACAAGTGAACAATGATTTTGTAAAATATCCAGTCCCAGCAATCTCTTCTATTGATGGTAAAGTCGAACATCTTCCCCCACCCTCTCCCCCCAAAGGCTTGGGTAGCCCTGCCCTTTTCGAAGAACACCTCCACGTTCCCTGCACTCGTGCAGCTTCATAGCTACCGTGCCTTAATAGGAGAAAACTGAATGAGTGTATAATGGAAACAAATTAATAAATGCCCCTATGCCCTTCCATTGATGGACTGAATTGAGGGAGCTAATAGCTCTCATTGGACTTTTTTCGACTGCATATCGTCGTCATAACGCCATATATCGGTTATTTAGAAGCCAAAGTTCAATTCCAGAACACAGACAGTCTCCGGATACACAGAAAGTAGGGAGACGGGCGTTAGGAACGATTTTGGGTAAACGATTCGCCGCACGCGACTGTCGCGGACCACTCATTCGCCGTTATTACAGCTCTAGCGTTCTTCAAACAGCTCAATCGATATGCGATCATTATTTTATGCTTAATTCTACTATTAGTACTTTTGTTCTTGTATTTCTTACCTACTTATGCATCCTGTTACATTCCTCCGCGCGCGACGCCCCTCTCACCGCGACGCGACCATTTCGTTCCTAATGCACCACACCCCAGAAAGTACAGTTGCACAGAAACTTTGATAGAAAACTAAGTCTCTGGAAATTTATTTCATAAACACGGAGGAGTGGATTTTGTACTTCGAAAGTGCTAGATAAGAGATTCCAATAGTACTTTGGTCAAGGACTTTTTTTTATCTGGTGCTTTCAGCTGGACCACCCCATAACGCGGTCATGGACATCAACCATGCCAGCGTCTTCACTTACGTCGATAGCGTGATGATGGCGAGGAATTATGGCTCACATTATCATGAAATGCCAAAAAGACTAATAGCCGCTCTGATGGAGGCGAAAAAGCCGACGAAGACACTCGCCAACTCATGATAGATCGAATATTCAGACTAGAAATCACGACATCAGCGTAGCATCGGGCATCATAAGAAAAAAGAAAAAATCAGCTTTCCAAACGAAATGCTCAATTGTAAAATGACTTGAAATAAAGTGGAAGATGCTGGCCAACCCGTTCATTTCACCTTCTAAGCTAGAGCTAGATTTAAGGAGCCAGAGGTAACAAGCAGGACTTGGTATCCAAAGGATGGAAAGGGTTTGGTTTCGAGCCAATGATCAGATCCTTCCAGCTGGAAGTTTCCAAAAATTTTTGGATCATTCAATGAGTTTGAGTGCAATCACGTAAAGGGCAATCTTTTCGAGGAATGCCCATAAGCAGAAGGTTTGAGAAGCCATAGCTCGTTTCGTCACCAGCTACGTGAACTACAAGGACTAATTTTTTGAATTTTCCCAAATTTGGGTACAATATGAATGGCCGAGGATGTTTCAAGCCAATTTCGACTAGCATTTTCTGGAAGTTGAGTGTAAAGAATTGCTGGAGGGAGTAAGTCAGCAGGGGGAAAAAAACGTGAAATGCCGAATAGCAAATGAGTTCGAATGAGTATTGCCGACTCCGCCGATGTCGGGCCGGCGCTGAGTTTTGCCGCGATGTGATGCCGTATAATGGAATTTATAAGCACCATAGAGTAGATGAGATGCCTTCTGACAAGGGCGATCTTAATGGAGCGACTCTTTCACGCAGTCTACTCACTTCTTCTTAAAGTATTTTCTTCTGAAAAGTCCCTCTAATTCCGCTATCACTCAAAAGACTTTAAAGATTTAAAGGTCACATATTTGGGGACGTGCTTATGACCTGTGGGGATGCATAGGAATAGAATAATGCTTGGGCACAGGGGCTTGATCATACAGTTTTGGCTCCACCAGAATGTCCTACGAGGACTTTTCTCAAGGCTTCTGACTTTATAAGGTCTCCGTTCTATGGACCGCACAAGCCGTAAGCACCTTGGGTGATGGCTCTACAAGGGTTCCCGTAAAAAAAAGGATGTAAGAGATGAAAAAGATGTCGCAATCCTCAAAAGTGCATCTCAGTTTTGAGAAAATCAACGGTTTTCGTGGAGTTGAGTTGCAAACTCTTTCGAATACGTTCCAGGGTCCTTGGAGAGGCAGAAGAACGAAGGGAATGACAGATAAACGGTCATCGCTCTTCATATTTCTCGAAATTCTGACGAGAAAAGACAAAGTACAGCTGGAAAATAGCAGTCATAAATCTGCAACATGATACATACATCATCAACGTCCAATAGAATTATCAAAGAACCCCTTGCAGTTCTTTTCAACATGTCCCTGAGGAACGCAGTGGGCCAATGGAAGATGTTTCTTGCCTTGGATGGAAACACTATCGGGCAGTGAAAGTGTTGAAAACACTCAAGGAGAACGGACCACTTCAATCTTATTTAAAAAGGGTGAAGTAATGGTTGAATCTCGACCAGTCCAACTATACTCGAGTCATGAAAACGAGTACAAGTGGGCAAGCAAAATTCTGAGATCCCTTCATCAAGTTCAGCTTCTGAATCGTTGTTCGACTCTTGGAGCTTAAAGTTTTCAATAACTCGAATGAATCGAAATAAATAAAAAATCGATAGATTAAATGAAAAAAANAAAAAAAGTGTCCTAATGGGATGAAAGTACATAGACATCATAGTGAATGGCAAAAACGAAATCTGAGTCATTGACCTCACTGGGAATTCGCCTATGTGCGTGCTTTTCATCTGAAACCTCTAGAACAGTAGTCTCAAGGGGAGACCCAACCTTCGGCGAGCACATCCCTAAAAGGAGCTGGATGTCTTTAGACGATGCGGATGGGGAAGATTTTTGACGTCACGCCTATAATCGAATCTTCCTTCTTAGATGTCAAATGTATTGCCAAATGAAGTTGACATACCCTTATTTAGAACTGGCAAACCCGGCTACCGTACCCTTGTTGGGTTTTTCATTAGAATCAAACTCCTCCCGCACAGCTTTTCTATTTATCCAATTTCTGGGGCATATATGCTTCATGGGGCGTTGTCGTATTCAGGGGCCGGAGCTGGTGTAGTTACTTAGTGGCGCACTTTACACATGCACGGTCACAGGTTGATCCTGTATCGATATCCGCCTCGGCCAACCAAGCCTTCCATCCCTCTGGGGACGTTTAATTGGTACAGGCTCGTTTGGGAGGATGAATGCGCTCACTTGAACATCGGCTGGCCACCGCAAGTCATTGTGTGGGCCACATACGCATTCAATACTCCACTACAAAAGTCGAATGCTTGGGCGCATCCCTCAGACGGGATTAATTGTGATTCCGGTGATATTGTCAATTCAGTAGTTGTTGCCTAGAGGTACAGAGCACTTGAGCAGCACCGCACGACTGTGAAGGATGTCCTGCGAACAGCTGGTGTCAACCCAAGTCTCTCTGGCTCCTGCTAGAATGCTATGAGAATGGATGCTCTCGAAACAGAACAATCTTTTTGAATAGAATTGATGGCAGACCCTGTTCCTGTCAAAACCTCTTGACAAATGTGATTTTTCTCGGTTGGGCAGCACTCGGCTCTTGTGAATAGCCCATCACAAGTAATGTTGCTCTAACGAAAGGCTAAGGCGCCATTCATACCGCGGATTGTTCGAGCATTTGAGTCCGTGACTGTGGGTGAGTGCTATTCGTGGCAAACTCTCGTCCCTCTTGTCCGTCCCTTCGAATAATACGCATGAATGGAGGTCCCTTTCCGATTTTTCATCTTGGATTTAATGCTTTCTCGTCCCCTATGGGCCTTTTGTCATTTTTATTTTTCATCTACAGAGTTGCGACAAAATTGACGACTTTTCCTGTCCATTTCGAAGAAATGCAAAACTTTGAATGTTGGGGATGGATTTCTAGGCAGATCTTCTGGACAAAACTGTTATACCCCTTCGCTAGCCTGCACAGTGAGCAGAAACCTCATTTGTCCTGCGTGCTCAGACTGGGAGGAAAGATCAGGAGGTCGCGGGCCACGTAGTTGATTCAAAATTTGCATGTTCAACATTTACGAATGCACGAAAAAGTCATTAGGAGCTCAGAAGTCGAAGCAAGGTTCCGTGTTTGTGTTTTCGAAAAAGTACTGGGTCTGATTATTTGCGGAGCTTCATGGTCGCTCTTCTGGGCTTCCATGAACTTCAACAGCCTCATTCTTCGGAAGCTCAAAGTATAAAGCTTTCCTGGTTTTAAGGTCAGTATAAGAGACGGGCGAACAGAGTCGTATCTTTCCAGCGACATACATGCTTCTGCGCCTTAATTTCTCAAATCGTAATACACTCCCTTTTTTTGAAAGCAGTACTGTAGCAGAAGAAGTACTATGAAAGTCTGCAACACAGTTTTGTAGTGAAGGTTGGCTAGAAAATGTGGAAATACCTATTATCTGTTGGATTAAACAAACTGACCGGATAATACTACACGGAGGAGGTCCTGTTGCCAACTAGAAGCGAGTATGTGCCCTACAAATGATGTAGGGCGATTGGAGTTATGGTTTCAACGTAATGAACGTCAGGGAATTTCAAAATTTCCACAAGGAAAAAAGAAAACCAACTGGCACAAACGTACTCCCAGTGAGCAGGAAATTGTTGAAAGCAGGAAATTAGTGTTTCCAACTGGGGATTCAATTTCAGGTCTACAATTTGAGTCTTGTCAAACCTAGGGCAGGTTTCNATTTTTGTAGCCATAGAGTGAAGTCTACAAATGGAATAGTGAAGGGGCTACTTCTGAGCTGCAATCAGATGAAAGCCCTTCGGGTCAATCAAAAGCACAAGTGTTCCCTTTACGTGAGTTATTAGACAGTTATGGATATAATTAAAATTTTCCCGAAAGCGAGGCTATGCTCTGAAGAGACTAATCACTTGAGATCCTGTGGGATGTCAGAAGCCTCTTTGCCTCTTAACGGATGAGACGCCATAGAATTTCCGGTTCCTTCATACCCCGATGCGCATTGCTTACTACTGTGGCCATAATTGAAGACAACAGTATTAAGTGAGCAGGGAGGTAAAGAACAACAAATAGAAACAACAAACAAATAGATCTGTCCAGTTGACTATACATAGACATAAAGTAGGAATAAAAAAAACAAAAATGAAATTTTAAGATTTTCAAGGGGGAGAAATCTGTAATTCAGCCCAAAATAGAGAACATGCATCATAGGGACAGAAAAACTATTCCAAATGTCATTTTCAATGAATAGAAAATGTGGAATGAGTAATATGAGAGCGTTATTCAATCATCGAAGACCGCGAAATAGCTTGAGACGTCACTCCCCACGAACGTGGTCTATAAAATACATTATCATTCAAGCCTTCCGAACAAGTCGGTGCTCATGTTATTTTAGGCTTATCTACTTGGACGAAACACTGACAGAGAGCTCTACATGTACTTTGACTTAAAATTCAGTTTATATTCGGAATTGTTAACAGCTTGAATGCCCAGTCGAGTGCACGGCGTATTCCAGTAGGTTGGCCGCCTCTGCGATGATTATTTTTATTCCTTTCAAACCCTCTCATTATTTCAGTGTCCCCCTTGGCATAGAATGTTTTTGTTATGTTCTGATCTAATCATGAGAGTGTTCTGTTCTACTTCTTACTATTTTTTTTGGTATTTTTCTTGTTTGAGCCAATTTTATTGGGCTAGATTTATGAGGTAGAAAATGCTGAAAATCACTTACCGCCGGACCTAATTCTATTCAATTTCTAGTTCGCCTAATTGGAATGCCTAGTTGCGAAAAAAAAACCATTTTCAACAGCCTATTTTTTCTGCAATCAATTAACGTTCTGAGCCGTAACAGCTTTTCCCGACATTTTCTCGAATGAGAGGAAGATGGCGACATACGGTGAGGGACCGCTAGAGATTGGTATGCCGAACTCAAATATTAAAATTTTCACCTAAGAGCTGTCAAAACGACTCCTCTCTTCCCTGATAACCTACTGTAAAGATTAACTAGCAGTTCGCAATGGACCTTTGCTCCAACGAATCCCATTTATAATTAGCTTCGTCTCACAGATTTGTTGGGCATGAAAGGACCCAACCACCACGAGCTGTTATATGCAGACCAGATAGTCGCAGCAGTCGCTTACATCTATGAACTCCAGCATTTGGCCAACGTAGCCAGAGAATTAGGTCCAAAACCATAACTCAGGCACCTATAGATCGACACCTCATGTGCTGAAATTTTGCTCTAGACACCCTCCAAAGTGGTTCAACAATCATCCTCCCGGAATTTCAGCCCTTTTGATTACCATGTGCTCTGCATTCTCAAGCATCCTATTATGGGAAAAGTTTGTAACTTAATATGATATGAGAACGGCAGTCAATGAGCTTCTTGATTTAAAGCTGCCTGAACTCTGGGACAGAAGGTATCAATGTTTGGCTCATAAGATAAGAGAAGCTGTCTCGTTGCTGAGTGTATTACTTGTATATCATTAGTTTGGAAATTTCTAGGAAAGGGCCCAAAACGACTTTCTTTTTGTAGCAGAACTTTCTTGAGCCAGTATCACTGGTATCATAGAGTTTCAATGAATTCAGAATACTGATGTGATTTTCGGTGGCAAAACGATGTCCAAATCATGTATTTGTCCACCCAAACGAATCTGGAAGTAATTGAACAGCACCAGGATGACGGCAGACTTGGGGCTAGCCTAGGCGAGTATTTACCTGCAGCTCTACTTCCCGACCACGCAATGCCAGTTACCACTACAAAAACTCTACATTAAAATTTTACAAGGAGAGATGACGAAGCAGAAAAAACAACTAGCAAAAACAATTACCTAGCAGTCCAATATATGTAGGTACGAGTTAGACGCTGTACATAGTGAAAAAGAGTCAAAGTCAAGTTTTTTTTCGCTTAATTAGTTTGAACTCCTGCCCTCTATGGTGCCGGAAATCTAATATCACTGACGTACTTGAGTTCTTCCCAAGTTATGCGAACTTGGGAAACGTTCTCCAAGCCCTCTGAATATCATGATATACACCTTGTGGAGGGAAGAAGCTCTAAATGGATATTGTAGGAAAGACTCATGTAATGCAAAAAAAACCTTTAGAAGGAATTATTAACTTGGCTCATGGAGCAACGATCCAAACAAGGATTGCTTTATTGATCTGTTATGGTGTTACAAAAGTAATTACTCCACTTATTTCAATTTTTCGTTGTATTGCTTCTGACGGCGCCAGAAGTATTCCAATTCCACGGGAGATAGTTATAGAACGAGTTGCACAACCTCAACTGGTCGTTGTTCTAAAGTGAACCAAGGATTTGACTTGCATGCAAATTCGCAGAGTCGCTCGAATATGACATTTCCTAAATACAATTCTACTTTCGCTGAAAAATGGATGAATCGTTAGCTGAGGCGATGTTCGATAACTTTCGGGCCATGGGTGCGCTAGAGGTGCCACTTCCCACCATACTTTTGCCCCTTTCCGGGTGTACAATGGACAATTAAAGCCCAGCGGAAGGTTGAACAGAAGAAAAGCATGATTGTAGTCGTGACTACTCAACAACTATATATAGTAATTGGTGGAATCAGTCGCTATTTGACTGGAGGACGCTTAAGTGCTGTATTGAAATCGAGATAATAAGCATGTGTGCCAGGAAAACACTTCACGCTAGAGGGTTAGCCACCAACTGGCTGAATGCCACTCATTCACTACTGCCTTTTGGAATTCCATAAACAAAAATATTTGCTTGCACATGTTCCCGAACCAATACGAGGCAATTCACGAAAATGCAAAGGAAGACAATAGAAATTCGGACTGGAAATTATGCATAATTGTTGTTCGGGTGCAGAACAAGGGTTTCATTTCCTGGGACGGGGTTCGCCAGAGTCATCAGAACTCATTAGAAGAGAACTCATAGAATAGAGGGGGGAATGGGCTTTTTCAGAACGTTTTCCCTCAATCATTTTAATTATGTAATGCACCACTGGAGTTGAAAATAATAATCTGAGGTTGACGTTCGATTAGACGTGGGGTGCTTCGAGATTGCAGGGAGCAAACCGGCAAAGCCAACCTGAGCAGCTGTAGGTGCTACTCCAAAATTTAGCGTCACCACACAAGGAAAAGAGCTTTCCTAAGGTTCATGCTTCCTCTAGGTCTATTTCTTGTTAAGAACTCCTGATATGTCTGGTATTAGAAGCCTCTCCAGGAGATTCACTGAGAGTACCGTTTGAACCCGACGAGATTTTAGGCGAGTCATTTAGGTGGAAACAGACTATCGGAGCGAACCTTTCGCCATTGTCGACGCCTTTTCATTGGTGACAATTGATTTTTTGGCTTCAAGCTTAATTGCCGGCCACGATCGAGTGGGACCTCCGGAACAGCAACCAAGGTGCGGAAGCCATCGTCAGTGGCGACGAAAACAAAGCCATTTCCAGCACAGATTACGCAGTGGCGTGAGAATAACATTGGGTGTAGACCAAATAGTAAAGCCCACTGGAGCTTCCCTAATTCCTTTCACCACTAGCTTAGAAAGGACTCAAGTTATAGTTGTATGGAGAAATTCGGAACTAAAAAACTTTCGAGGATCTCGGGAAAAATCAATAATAAATAATAATTTTAAAAAATCGGCCAATCACGAAGCTGTCCTTTCGTTCACGGAGTTTGAACTAGCGCAATGAATTCAGAGATGGAATAAAAACTAGTTCCTCCCATGGGATAGATTTTGCGTTAATTTTCACCGGGTTCTTCAGCTCTGCACTTGCTCGTTCAGGGTTTAACGCATTGACGACAAAGATTTGGGTAGGACCAGTACGCTCTTCCCTTCCACCCGTTACTACTACTCATATATGAAATCCTTGGTGGACGAGGCCACTTTTCTTGGGTCCATTAGCGGATTTTATTCTTTGAGTGAAGCATTTGGCTCATTCCATCATGGGCTCAGTTATGTACTGAAATCGCTTAGCGGAGCTTTGACGGGCTTCACATCTAGTCGATAGCAGTGAAGATGCTAATGGTGATAGTTTTTCTGAAATACCTTACTTTTTGAAGTTTTTCTATGAATAATGCATGAAGTACTAGGAGTACGGCAAAAAAGTCTGCATCGATGAGTCCCTAGTTCAGTTTAAAGGGAAAATTCATTCCAGGCAGTATATTCAGGACTTCGGGGTTCAGGGGTATGGCATCAACCTCAAAATCTCAAAAATAAAAGATACTTTGACCCCTCGCAGTATGTGAGTTCACTTAGGTCGGTGATTTCAAAGGAAAGGGACAAAAAGTGGATGTATGGCTGAATAAAATACAATATAGTACAGCTTAGTCCACATGTAGACCATACTGCTGCCAGTGTGTTTATAAAAAGATATCAGAAGAGCTGTAGAAAACGTCAAACGATCTCAACCCTCATTCAAGAACAAGCACTTTTGAGGTATTTTCATAGCAGTGCAAAAAAGGTAGTTTGAAGAGCGACTCAAAAAACCGTGAATGAAATATTCATTTTCCCATGAACATCCTTCAGGCCAAAGTTTTTGCTCCGAGAAGTTCTGATCCCTTGGAAGAGGATTTTTCATTGAACGACGTCTGTCATGTTTTAAGAATAAAAATTACCGTAACCTTTACAGATTATTTTGAAGAGTTCAGTCTTCATGTCAAAGTACTTTTCGGCATTTAACAGGAGCTGCCCCGCTCATGTATATGGCACAGAAAAAGACATTGCCAATCAAAATTACTTCATAGCTAATTACTGAGGAAGGGTAAAATGGACTTTGTGAGTGGCAGGTTGTACTTGGGCAAAACTGGATTTTCAGCAATTCAATCACCTAAAAGGTCAGGTAGGGGTATGAAGGTTGGTGTACTCCCAGAGAGACAACTTGTAAACCGAGCAAAGTAGCAACCGATGACATGTCTGGCTGACAATTTGGGCGTTCAAGAAAGGAAGGTCGATCTGAAAGAGCTTTGGTAAGAGCGTCCCAAGTTTGTTCCTTCAATCGCTCTCAAGTGACTGACGTTAGTGGGACCGATCAGAACATCAGAGCCCATAAGAGTTCTCGGCACACATTCCAAAATTGAATAGAACTCATATTGGATCCTCAAAAAACCCTTCAATTTTCATAATTAGTAGTAGTAGTGATAAAGGCAAGAGAATCATGTTCGCGGAAGCTATAAAAAAGGGAAAAGTCAAAGATTCTTTGGAACACCAAAGTTGCAGTGACTCTCCAAATCCTCCAGTAGATGAGTCGAGCTGATAAAATGCCAGTGACAAACGCCTATCTGACACTGGGCCGCAAAGCTTCCCTAGGGAATAAACAAGTCCAGGGTTGGTATTGAATATTTTTCATTTCGGATGTTTCAGGTGAACGAACATTTGATTACAAGGACTTTTTTAAGTGGTTATGATGAATGCAACAATTCGGTGTAATCATTTCCAACGTAATAAAAGAGATGAAAGAAAGGGAATCGGTCTTGGTCGAGATTTTGAATGAGATTGTCCGAAAAAGGAAGGAAAGGGCCAAACAAAAAAAGTTGGAAAAAAGAGCTGATAAATGTGTTCTATCCGATAACATCATCCTCATCCAAGCCGTACCAACGCATCGATTGAAAATATCTTTGACAAACTTTAAGAATTCTCAAGCACCCACAAATTACTCTTCTATGTAGTACTGTGTTTATAATAAGAAATTACTAACTATACTAAAAACTATCGCCTTGTCAATCCTATGAGAGGGAAATCCACGTGAGGCCTTTTTCCAGGGTTGTCTGCATGCGAAAGCTCTGTATCGAGACTATAGCTGTCCAGCTGCTAGTGAGACAGATGCGTCTCAGGCAGTGTAAGCTACCAGTTGAGCAGCAAAGGTAGGAGAGAAGGGAGGTGGAACATACTTGGAACAAGAAATCTGAGCCAACTGACCGGCATGTGATACATTGTTGTGCTTTCCTCCCATGCCTACTTCTGCCTATTATCAAAGCCGTGTTGTATGGGAAAAGGCCCCTGGGTTCCCTATTAATTAGCTTGGGCGACACCATGAGTATGTACGCATAAGCAAAATAACTTCAACGAATTCGTAGTAAACACTCGTCAGCTAGCCAACAACAATCTCGACAAATTCAATTGACGCATGAGAAAAGAGCGAATTGAATTTCTGGACCACCCTGCAACTCGCGTCAAGCTGACCCCGACAGAAACAGAAATTCCCTGCTTTTTGCGGTGCTTCTATCGTGTTTTTCAAAGACTCTCGAAAGATGCTATTGATGTATTCAGAAAGGCTATGGACTGACATGACACTGACAGGGGAACTTTTAAAACAAAAAGAAGAGGACACTGAGCCCTTGCAAGTGGCTGACGGGGAATTAAAAACATGCATAAGGCTGTCAGAAGCGTAATGTGTTTCTATAACGACAAAAACTAGTAGCGTCCTTCAAAGTACACCAAGGGAATGGAGCGACCCTCCCCTCGTCCCTCCCCCCTTCCCTCCTCCCCACTGTTAACTTGAGTAATTCATAGGTTCCTTACCTGCCTATGAATGAAAACGCTTTCTCTCTACGGAAAGAATTGAGAATGCCCTTAATGCATGGGATCTGCTATTGAACTAATCAGACACAAGCATGTTTTCCGGCAAATGTCAAAAAGTGCCCTTGATTTTTACTTCGTAATTCAGTTGCTATTTTGGGAAACACAGGGTCGATATACGTTGTGAACGGGGACTTTCCGGGATCAATTCCGGGTTGGTAGGTGGCTGCAGGGCCGCTGACCCCGATTCCATTTCCTTTTCTTTCTGCCAGTCCCAAAATGCTTGAAGAAGCGGCTAGAGTTCCGACTACCCATCAAAAGGTATCCATGACGCTCTCTTACCCTCACTCGGTCACTCTTGAGGCTACAACTTTGCGGAAACGATGAGGTAGGTTCAGCTTCCCAAAAGAGCGACACTTTTGCACTTGTAAGTCTCTAAATCGAGTTTTATTGAATTTTCAATCCACCTACACCGAAAACTGTTACTTTTCGACGTTCGTTCCAATTCCAGACGTACCTACCCCGTAACAACCTTCTAGAGGACGGGTGTTGGGCTTAATCTGACTAGTCACGGGTTGCAATCAAATTGAAGCCAATTTTCGAAGAACAGTAGGCTGGCTCCTTCGAGCGGCTACTAAATATAGTATATACACGCGACAAGCAACCCTCAACAGTGTTTTACCTTTATGTCCTGAAGGATGACCTTCCTCCTCGGAAGTCTATATGGTCGACATCCGGCTATTACCTGGCCTACCTGCTCCACGAGGGTGTCGGTAAACTTGTGTGCCGAAGTCCAGGCAAGTCCCTCTTATTGAGGCGCCATTCTACCATCATTCTGAGGNTTATGTCCTGAAGGATGACCTTCCTCCTCGGAAGTCTATATGGTCGACATCCGGCTATTACCTGGCCTACCTGCTCCACGAGGGTGTCGGTATACTCGTGTGCCAAAGTCCAGGCAAGTCCCTCTTATTGAGGCGCCATTCTACCATCATTCTGAGGTCGACTACCTGCACCAGGCGAGGCCGACTGGTGCAGGTAGTCGACCTGGATGCCACCCGACCGCTATAGGTTAGAGGGGTCTCCTGCTATGTATCTGTTTGTCAGCTACGGCATGTCTGACTGTCAACTACAATGTTCAGCTACCTTAATTTCTTGAATAGATACTAAGGCCTTTAAATCGTTTGGTTGAATTGTTACCGCTTTTTCTGTACTAGTAAGGCGTGTGAAGTGTCACGCATGAATAAATAAATAAATAAATAAATAAATAAACATATTAGCCCAATTCATGTTATAAGATTTTTTTTAAACCTGCTGCCAAGATGTTAAATAAGTTCTTACGTTTCGGCGTAATCGCCTTCTTCAGAGTCTGAAAACCTGTATATTATCACTATCATGTACTATAGTACTATCACTTGGTGAGGGTGGCTCGATTCTTATTACGCGAGTATTTTCAAGCCTGCCACGCGGATTTTTAATACGCGACCACAATAACTCGAGTCTCCCTCAAACACCAACAATTAGATAATAGGCTTTATCTAATAGTTAGTAAGAGAAGAACATACACGTCAAGTAGGTGACGATACGTGCCAGCAGAATAGATTACGAGCCGATAATCAAGTGTGCAATGTGCATACAACAGAGAGAATAATTCCGGATGTCTTGATAGTGCAATAAGCGTACAATAGAGAGAGAATAGTTGAGATTTCAGATCTGAGGATGTCTTTCGTTACTGCCGTTATATAGCGCGGTTTCCCGCTCACTAGGTCACGTGCTCTTTGCGCGGGAAATGGTGCGATAGGACGGCTTGCCTCTTTGCGCGGGAAATGGTGCGATAGGACGGCTTGCCGTCACTTGGCAGCAGGTTTAAAAAAATCTTATAACATTAATGCAAAGCTGTGCCAAGATTCATCGAGAGTCGAACATGGATGCTTAGCCCAATTTAGTCTTGCCATTTGGTCTACAGAGAACTAATGGAAGGGTCAGGAATAAAACAATTAGCCTTACACCGTTTTTCTGGAATGAGGTACGGATTTGATTTTTCTCGATGGCATGATTCTTTAAAATGCATACTCGGCCTATCTGGTTGGTTGGGAGGAAGCAGCCAACGAATTTGTTCATAGTCATTGAATAAGTAATCGTAGAAAAAACCGCTATCACAATAGAATTGTTGTGAGCTGGAGGGGTTCCCATGTTTCAGAATATGGAGAAAAAAGCTTTTCAATAGGAGCACTTTTTCGCTTACAGAAAGTAGATCTTCGACAAATGAATCATTTCCGACTTCTAAGGAAAGTTTTGGGGTTGATAAGCTTTTGCTGGAGTGATTTGGGAGGCAAAAACATGCGGAAACCTTCAGAAGTTTAGGATTTTTGCCAAGATTATCAATATGCACAGCAATTAGAACGGCAAACAAACTCAATTCTGGCAAGCCCTGAGAGAATACTAATTTAGCCAGTACGAAAATGGAGTAGTCTTCTAAATTGAGAATTAGTTTCAAGACTTCGCCGGATATTCAATTTGAAGAGGAGTACAAAGTTAAGCTGATGGGACCAAATCTACTGCATGTTAGCAGAAAGCCGCCTATTTGTAGTCAAGAGGAAATGGAATGACAAATTTCAATCAAATCAGATAGGCGCTAATACGACCAGCGACAATTAGTATCACTTCGACTCTACAGCCCCAGAGGGAAAAGGAGCTTGTTTGGCATGGCTGGCCGGTGATCTGTAGTCGATAGCAGCCGACAGGATGAGTGACGATTAATTGGAACTGCCTGGCTGCCACTATTGCGGTCCAGCTGGTCCCTTTGCCTCCGCCCCCAGTCTCGTCTTTCGTTCCACTTTAATCGTTCCCCTATTGCGTGTTGAGTGGCGAGAATTGATGGGGGAAAAGGTGGGCACGGGCCAGATGTGCGGAAGGTAAGATGCATGGGCACTATGGCAACCGACACAGATCCGTAGACACGGAGGGACAAAGTAATGGTCATGAGCGGGAGAAGAAGTCAGAAGAAAGTGACCCATGGGAAGTGAATCTTTGACAAAGGGGTATTGAGAGCAAGTGAATAAGGGAATAATGATATCCATCTGGGAAGTTGCCTCCACTTCGACCAAGGTCCGCGTTATCAAAAACTCGAACTTTGGTAATTAAACGAGTAAGTTGACACAATCAAGAAATCATTAGGATGTGAAACCCGAAATAAATCACGACCAACTTTGAAAATATGACTGGAAAATAAAATGAAATTTGCTTACAGCTTAAGACATAAGTAATAATAACCAACCTTTTTTGCAACCCATGCATTTTTTACATTCTTTGTTTAATTATATTTCCAGCGGTCGTGGACCTCTTACAGGATTGAAGGCACAGTTCACGATAATTTTGGCTACACCGTTCTAGTGGAAAAGCGGAAGCTTTGGTTGGGATTAGTGCATCGGTGGCGAAGGAAGCAAGAAAATTCGTCGACTCTGCGGAAAATGAAGCTCCTGAGAAGTAACGAAAATAGAGGTTGTACGAGATTACCATGACAGAAATGACATGGACGCGGTATTCGGACGAGATTTCAGTCGTTGTGATTGCGCAAAGAGCTGACTACATCAAGACAGAACTGTACAGAACTGCCTTCCACTGTCGTTGCAATTTGCCCGCGCATGCACTCGGGCCAATATTTGAGCCATTATAAAGCCCTATCTAGACTTTTTCGACCTGATCAGAGCCACATATTGTATATGAGGTGGTCACAGATTTATTTCAGTGGTATGCCTCATAAGCCGCTTTTATCGTAAACTGTGCATTTAAGGGGTAAAGATTTCAGCACGACCTACACCAAGTTGGGAAACGTCAATGCTCCTGACCATCGTTTGGATCGATCCATAGGAAATTTTTTTGGATTATTAAAACCATTGAGTTTTAATGAACAGTATTAGCAATGAATCTATCACGTTAATGCATAGCCTTGAAACTGTTCCGATTAAGAGCATTTTTCTTACCAATAAGACCTTTCACTAGAAATTGGACGGATATTCGTTACAGAAAGGAACGCTTCACGGGATCACCTTTGACCTTCCCTCGAACCACTTTTGATACGATGCAAATATATAATATTTCTACGACTGGTGCCTCCTAAAATGCACATCCGTTCCTCTCTTTTTTGGTTTTTACAGCGTTCTCTCTCTCTGGAGTCTCCTAAAAGGATCACCCTAGCAGCATCGTCCACTCTTGGTGCATCAAGTTTTCGAGTATTCCGCCTTCGTAGCCACTTTGCCAATAGGCTTTGATTGCCGATTCGACGTCCTCCCTTACGAAGCCACTTCGATGACGAGATACTCTGCAACCTCTTGATTAACCGTGGAGTGTGAGCCTAGTCAAAACTGCTACTCTTATGATACAACAAACCTTAATCGTAAGACGAGTAAAAGGCAAACAAATGGATAAGGCTAACATTTTTGGCGATATTCAAGCCCGTTTCCGCAATGCCCGCTCCATTCTGCTCTGGGTGGACTTCCATTCAAAATCGTAGTGGCGTTTTGAATGCGTGTCTGGCCCATACAAATGGCTTGCGTGGGACAGCCAATTTACAAGTCAATGCTCATATCCTGCTAGACGATTTTGGGACTAATTCACCGACCTCGAAGGAATAGAAGAAGATTTGGCTAGGCTAATCGAGAATCGACCCGGGAAATAATCCCCGAATAATTTGTATTTGTTTGTGCTACACTTTCCAAAACATCATCTTCCCCTTGGTTGGAATAGTTTCAGGAAATAAGTCGTTCCCTTGGGAGGATATTTTCAATTCCTCTACACGAAATCTTATTGGTCGGTTCACTTTTTGCTCTACCAATAAAAATCTGTTGTAAACTCTCTGACTAAAAAACTTCCGCAACGTAACAGGGACACCCCATATCACCAATTGCAAAGCAGTCGTTGCTAGACCAAAAGGTAGCCATCAATTAAATGGTTATGTGGCCTAACTAGTGACTGGGAGACGGGCACTAGAATCGGTTTGTGTAATCGATTCGCCGCACGCGGCTGTCGCGGACCACTCATACGCCGTTATTACAGCTCTAGCGTTCTTCATACAGCTCAATCGATTTTCGATCATTATTTAGACATAATTCTACCATTAGTTCTTTTGTTCTTGTACTTCTCACCTACTGCTGCATCTTGCTACATTCCTTCGCGCGCGACGCCACACGGCGACGCGACCGTTTCGTTCCTAATGCACCACACCCCCAGTGACTGGACGCAGAAACTGCGTAGTGCAGGCGGCAACAAGTTGACATCTGAAGTTTATAAGTTCCACAATGACTGAAGAACTGCGCCTTATGACACTGGCCCACCAATCTTGGATTCGACCACTGCTTCACAGGACTATAGTCGATCATCATGGTTCAGATTTTGGCCGATATTCGCTCATTGCAGTAACACAACGTGACCGGATTGGTAGGTTCGTAAAGGTGCTTTCTCTCAGCGCCCTTGAATGTACACAAGAATGTCCTGATAAGCTTATAAACATAGTTGCTAGAGGTGATAAAACTAAAGCTGAAGGCCCATCTAAGAAACACACGTAGACAGCGTGTAGTCGAAGCATTGCAGCAGCAAACCTCACACTGCAACCGTTCGTCTGACATATTCCCTCTAACCCACGAAGCTCTTTACAACTCATCCCTTTTGTCATCATCTGTTTTTGAAGTTCTAACGTTATATGGGCAGGAAAAACTTCGAGAGCTGTGAAAGTTTCGAAAAGAATGATCACTGAAAAGAACGACCTTTTTCTGTTGTTCTGGACAAAAGGTATCCACAGCTCATCCTCCAATGCACAATGGGAGATCATTGTTGTGAATGAGGATCATTTCCCATTTACATCAGAGGTCTTTAATGGTGTATAAGTCTCGATTGGCTCCTTTTGTTGCATGAATGTTGCGCATCATTAAAATTTTGCTTCCAGTGTTCGAGGGCTTACGCATTGAGCTGTAGATCGAAGATAGCGTACACCTTTCTAGTTCCAAAGAAATTGGCAGCCAGCCAATAGTGATAGATTGAAAAATAGTAATATCAGTCTCCTAACAAGAGCATGCCTACGGTCATACTCATGTCAAGGGAGTAAATTTACCCGTTATTTATAATTTGTTCTCTAAAATCAAATGTATATTCATGAAATTGATAACAAAGGGGGAACAAGCAACAAACAATAACAAAGGAACATGGTGCACTCGTACCACCCCGCTACATATCAGCGGTCTTCGCGGCACGTTTTCAACCTACCTTGTCCTTACTAATACGGGGCCAATAGATTTGAATTTGTCATGTTTTCGAGCTTAAATTGATTGAATTGAGGTTGAAATGGCGGAAATGGTGAAGACTCACTGCGGACCATTTGCGCGAGTGATCAACGAGTTATTGTTGAGTGCTAAAGGCGATTAAAGCCAAAAGGTTCGATTCAGTTCGAGATCGAAATAATGACCAACGCCCAAAGTGGAGATTCGCAGAGAACCATTTATTTTCTGCATTCTGCTTAGGTCTTTCCGCAACCATAGAATGGAAATAGCGCCCGTATGACATCGAAACAGCCAAAATCTTAGACTCCCTTCTCGAAAAACGATTGTTTTTCACATATCAAGAATCTGTGATCTATTGCTTGAACAAAATTCTACCAAAAACACGTACGAGAAGAGCCAGAGTAGTACTTAAGATGAAAAACAAGTACCGCGGCTGAAAGGTGAGCAAAGAATTTTCTTGGGAGAAAATCTATGCAGTACATCACTGTCGATTTATTAGGAATGTTTAGAGGCGAATGAGCAATTGCCTTCGGTCGTTGAGCCGCAAACACGGCTTATAGCAAGCATGCTTACTGAAGCAAGACACCTGAATAGTCATGAAATATAGCCCTATTCTGAAACTCTTAGAAATAACTGTTTGCAGGACAAGTAGGCTGTAGAGGGATCAATCCTGCAAGAGCCTGATGAGACTCACAGAAAAGTCTGCTTTGGGGTCAGAAAGCATAAGTTGAGAATGGTGTCCTGAATGAAGTTGAAGTTTAGGATAAGAACAAGTACGTTTTCCGGATCCCTAATGAACCGTACGCCTAATTTTCTTTGAAAACCTGATGGCCGTGATAAGTTTATTGGCGAAGCCCCAAACAAGAATTTGCCATAAGTTTTGATTGGCAATAGACAATACAACCAATGGGCATCCAAAGTTGAGCATAATCATAACCGGCACTAAAATATTGCCTTCAAGAACATAACCAATCTTAGGGGCTGGTCATTGACCACATGCAAAGGTGTGTGACAAGTGGCGTGACTGCTGTTGCTGCTTCATTACCAAGCTTCATGAAAATGCTAGCAGATGTGAGCACCTAGCGAAAAGTGGTTATTGGCTCAAGAGGGCATCGGAGGCGATGACGATGGTAACGTTGAATATTGACTCATGTTATTCGAGAGCCTTCTGCATTTTTACCTGCAGAGATAATGCACTCGTCAAGAAGCATTCTTGAGCCTTTGTTTCGTTTGCTATCATATTTGTTTCACGCTCTTGCAATATAAGTGGCAAGAAATGGTATAGCGACTGAACGAGTTGGAAGTTTGTTATCCATTGCACGAGATCGGATCCAGAGCAAATGATGTTGAACTAGCTCCGAGAGTTTTGCTGAGAAGGAACAAGGTTATTTTTATCGAAGGCAAACGAAGATCATAGCTTGGATCAGGTGCTGGCCACTCCTGCAGTTACCACAAGAAAATCCTCTGTTTCAAAAGGACTCGCCAATGCATCCCATGAACCAAGTTTCCCACAAAACTCAACATATGTTTCGGGCAGAAAAATTGAAGCTGCTGGAGGTAAAGTTAAGCAACTTGCAAGAAAAGCAGCACCTTTCTTCTCTAGAACAAAGGCTCCTTACAGCTCCTGACGCAGTGAAATGTGAAAGCAGCGGTGATCCGTGAAATCGCTGCCAGTGACGCCAATAAGTCGACGTGGATTAGCTCCCCAAAATAAACACACTCTCTGACTATCCAGGGAAGGACCTCTACTCGGGAAATTACATCATAATGGAAGGTAATAGGAGTCAGGAACAAAGAAGGAGAGAGGGTCCTCGACTAGGTCACGGCACACGAGGCGGTAGCATGTAGCACCTTCTTTGTGAAGAGGAAAGCTCAGAAGATAACCCACAGCAGCGGAGTGGGAAAACAAAATAATATCATGTACTCGTAAAGCGGTCATCCCTCAAATCTGTGAAGGACATAAAAGCACTGCCTGGAGAATCGAACTCCACAACACAAGCCTCTCCTAGCAGACACGCCCATAGATCTTTCCAAGAATTCAAGGAGAAGAACGGAACGGATTGTCCAGTGGTAGAAGCTGCACCGAGTCGAAAGAGAACAGCTCAATAAGAAGATAATGGGTGCTATATCCCCAGATCCCAAAGGGCCGATCCAGCAGACCCGGAGCAACACCGTAAAGGTCATCCTACGATTTGCACCGGAAATGCTGGGGAACTCGAGGTGGATTCCGAAGGGACAAGGAAGCATGGTTCTGGAAAGTCCGAGTCGAAGTCCAGCGACTCGTGATGCAGAAGTGATCGATCCCAAGGTTTGGCCAAGGACACGAGCTTAAGAATACCTAGGTGCCAACAGAACTTCCAAGAGGCTCGCTAAGGCTGCAGTAGTGAAGGCAAAGAATACGGAAATGGACGCCTTGTCTGTGGAAATCGATGGTCGGAAAGGAGAGAAGTTCGTCCTCTGGCTGGTGAAAGCGCGTCACCGGGCTAATCAGGACATCTGGGTAGTCGTCAAGAACAGCGGGGTGCAATCATGAGGAAGCCTGGTGAGGTTAGGCGTAGGTGGAAGGAATACACCCCATCAAACTCTGAACAGAGGATGAGGTGCGTAGAGCAATAGCAAAGATTAGGGTTGGGAAGGCAAGTGGTCCGGATGGGGTACCGATCGAGGCATGGAAGACGCTCAGAGAGCACGGGAGAACGTGGCTCATCCTATTCCTGTACACTCTGACCACCAAAGGAAAAATCCCTTATGCATGGAAGAACAGATTACCGTTCCCATCTTCGAGCAGAGGAGGGACGCGATGGAGTATTCCAACTACTGGAGGATCAGGTTGACTGCTCACACGATGAACTTATGAGCGGTTGGTCGACTAAAGATTGAGAGAGTTGGTCCCGATCTCACAGGATTGCTTCGAATTTATGCCTGGAAGGACCCAAGAAAGGCCCACAAGGATGCCATCTTCATAGCTGAGAAGTTATGCAGAAGTATCGAGAAAAGCGTAGACCCTGCTACCTAGCTCTTCTCGACTTGCCGCGTAAAAAGGCATTCGGCCGTCCCGCTGTTGGTGAAAACAGTACGTTCCAGAACACATGATCTTTTTGCTCACAGACACGTACGATGGCTCTACGACAACAACTCCACACGGCCAAACCGGAGCAATAGATGTCACTGTTGAGGTACACCAGGGATCAGCTCTAAGCACTTCCCTCTCCCTGCTTACCATGGACGTAATCATGAAAGAACTCATAAATGGATCGCTTAAAGCCATCCTTTACGCTGTTGACATCGCTCTGATAGCGGAGAGCAAAGAAGACCTGAGACAAGCTGCGGAAATGGCAGAAAGTACTGGTGGAGAAAGGGCTCCGGCGTTATAAGATTAAGTTCCCCAGCTCCGAGGAGTACATGGAATCAATCGTTGACAGACACGGGAAAGCCATTAATAAGGTTCAGGACTTCCGATACCTAGGGAGTCGCTGATGGTAGCGTGGATCACACCGTAAAAGCCCGAATAAACGCGGCATGGATGAAGTGGAGGGAGTCGACTGGCATCCTCCGCGACTGGCTCCAAAACTCTCAGAGAATAGGTGCACCAGACAGTGTGATAAGGCCCATGCTATAGGGCAGCGAGTATTTGCCCGCCCGTAATTAAATACCATGGAAGACAGCCCCAATTCGCTGAAATGAGAATGTTCAGCGGGCCTGCGGTTGGAGGCGGCTTTATTGGATCAGAAATGACTTCTCAGGGCGGCTATACAAACAGCTCCTGTCCAGCTAAAGATGAGAGAGCAGGACGTCATTAAGAAGGAACTAGCCGAAGCTGAAGTAACGGCAGAAGATACCGTAGTAGAAAGATGTGGGACGGGAAGACGTGCACTACATGCGTCCGAGGACGCCGCGGCAATTTGCGCAACGAAGTTCGTAAGGATTTGTACGACTCTGACGCCAATGTTCGGGGCACAAGATTGAATAAGTGTAGTTTAGAAGAGTCAGGTGATCTTTCTAATCTACTCTACTTCAAATTTGGGCCCCAATGATAGGCGCTAAACTCGTTCAAATCATTACAAACTTTTCCCGCGCATTTTCGGATGCACGTAAGTCCACATACCCGTGGGGACGACTGACGAGAGCCACGGACCCTGCGACGGCGCGGGATTGAAGTTAGGGAGAAGAAGAAGAAGGATAGCAGAGTTTTTGTGACAACAATATCTTTGGAGTAAAGTCGCGAAGGTATACACGATCACTCTTCCACACAGAAAGAGGAGGCAAATGGTTGATCGTGCTGTGTTTTGAATTTTGTTCTTTGTCGCCAGTCGAAGGACATTGCTGAACGCCATGCTGCGTGAAGGGTGATAACTAGGTTCTGCACGCAAAACTCGGGATCGTCCGTTGGAATATGATGCGCTAAGTCGTGCTGTATAAGAACCGTGAAGCATGAAGAGGAACGGAGTGCTGTTGATGTTGTAGTGAGTGGAGTTGTTGTACGTAGACGCATGCGTGCATTCTTACTTATCACGGTTCAGCCAATTCGCGTTGATGTATGTATAGGTGAACATACTAGGGTGTCCGCGGTGAACTGAGTCATTACGTCCAATTTCATTATCCTCTCGGACACAATGCATACAGTAATCGCCTCGCAATCGACTAGAAGGGTAGCGAAGAACACTTAGAAAAATGAGCTATCATCGCGAATATGTATTTGTTGTGACCCGAACCCATGCAAAGGGTCAGTTAGATCGACATAGACTACATCGACAATTGCTTTGCCTAAAACGAAAAAGAGCTGTTCACGATTATTCGCGTTAGGCTTTTGCCTTGGCAGACTCCACACGAGCCCAACAGTGCGAGATATTCTAGGTCATATGAGGCCAAAAACAATTGCATGAGAATTTCGCTAGCGCTTTATTACAGTTGAAGCAACTTCCTGAGAACGGAAATAAATGCAATGTCAAAAAGGGTTCCTTTAAAGACACGGTTCACGATAAAAAAGGTTACTGTGTAGTTCCTTTAGGAATACTCAGAGCCCCCCATGGGTGTGGGAGACCCTCTCGCTCCCACAATCTCGGCGCCTAGTTCATAGTGGAAGCCCCGTTGCTACCGTAGTTCGCTTTCCCGCCCCTCGATCGGTGTCACGTTAAANGAGTGTCGAGACAATACAGATTGCTATTATTCGTTCTAGGACCCACGCGCAATCAGCTAATCGCCGAGTGATGAGGCGATGTTTTTCTCAAATTTTTTTCCCTCTGTCTTTCTTTTTGCTGCCGCGATCGCTTATTTGATTTCCTACTTCTAGAGGCTGAAAAAGGTGAGCTACTTTTGCTGTTACTAGGGTTTTTTTTGTTTATTTATGCTTATAAGTGAATGAATTTTTGCTTACCATTGTCTGTTATTCGCATCAGGATCCACACCCGCGCAGTGAAACACACTGTTCAGCTCGTCCGGACGCCCCACTCTTCTTCATTTTTCTGGTTTCATTCTCGTCCAGCCCCCTTTTAAACGGTTTTTCGAAGTCTTTTCCACTTGAGAAACCCCGATGCACGCAGTTTCTTCACCTCAGTCGCACTGGTTTCGATCTTGTCTTCCATTTTTCATCATAATCTGGATTACCCAAAATTATCGTGAACTGTGCCTTTAATTTATCTGCTACAAGCAGCCGTTCACCCCATGTGCCAGGCAAGCTGCACTTGAGTATTTATATGATAAAAACAGTTATAAAGATGGGCTTCAATCCCTTAAACCTGAAAGAGCCTCTGTGCGGCAGCATAGGGTAGGATCGCTCGGAGTAGGCTGCTAAAATCTGAGGGCCATAGAAGGCTGTCTCAAAGGAGAAGGACCATTATGGCGGTCTGTTGGCGTCTGTGGTCTTCAACGCACAGACGCTTGCATAGGAAGCGTGAATTGAGTAGCTGACGCAAGCCAGGGCGGTCGTTAGACAAATAAGAAGATACCGTCCGTTGCAACCCATTCTCGAAAATGAAGAACTGTTCCTTGGAACACGACAGCAGAGGCGTCGGGGATATTGGTGTCCTCGTCGACACGCACTTAACCATGAAATGGATTCGCACGAAAGCTTGACAACTTTAATTGGATGTTTGCAATTTAGAAAATGTGGCTCAATTCTACCTCTATAGAGCCTTAGTTGCCTTCTCTATAAATCTTAGTTGCCTACGCACCAACATCGAGCCACGAAGATGAGGAAATCATCGTGCATTACACGCTCTGGAAAGACCCTACAAAGAAGACTATACTTCCTTCAAAGTCATCGTCGGTGATTTCAACGCCAAAATTGGTCTCAGAAGAACGGCTGAGGAGTCTCCACAACGTCACTAACGGAATGGAATGGAATGAGTAGGGGGAGGGCTATCGGAATTTTTCATGCCGATTAACACTATCCATGGCAATTCGCTGTTTGAGAAGCCTTCTCATTTGCACATGGGAGTCACCTGATGGACAGATCTATGAAGGAATAGATCACTCATCTTTATCCGAAAGTTTTGTCTGTCAGCGTCACTGTTGTTGCGAAGTTCTAAACGGGATCAGACCATCGTCTTCTCCGCACAAGACTGTATATCAGTGCGGCGAGAGAGCTGTGAAGTTCAGGTAACGAAGCTCTAGGACTGTTGTCCACTAGGATCACTTCGCCTCACTTGCAATTTTGTCGGGAGATTCCGTTAACCACAGCATCGACGAAGGGTACAACCGACTCGTTGAGCATAACAATCGTGTTAGAAATTGTGTAAAGTAATTGTGTAAAGCAGAGAGCCTACAAGTTCTCACAAAATTTCTGACTTCAAAGCATCGGTTTCGGACGGATCCTTATTTGTGCCTTCTGGACACCGTGCTCTTCGTCTCTTACACTGCTGGAGCTCTGCTTGTCATTGCCTATGACAAAAACAGATTCACAGTTTAACGGTTCACGGTTGCTGACACGGGCTAACCAGCTCATCACGTTTTTCGTGTGAGTGCTGATAAACTCTGCCATTAGGAAGGCAGGGCAAAAGGGGTTTGTAGGGCAAGGAATGAAGAGCATTATCTCTAGAAAGTGTAATTGCGGTTCAACTCCGGTCCGAAAAGATCGGCTCATTTCAAATACATCTTGCATGCCCTATTAGTCCTCTGTCGAATTTCGTGCTCCGAAAATATCATTTGGCCCCCAATGGTGAGGGATGATTTGCCGATTATTACAACCCTCCATAAGAAGGAGGGAAGCCCAGCGTTAGCTGGGCGGCCCGACTGGTAACTGATAAAACACCCTCGGTTTAATGACCATCGCTGAGCACAGTTCGTTATCCCCGTCCCATTTCGCTTCTCCATGCAAGGTTACCTACGGTAACCGCTGCCCTTGTCATTAACGTATACTACTACTTGCCTGAGCTCTGATCCTTAAGACGTGGTCCTCAAAGCAAAAGAATTTAATCACTGGTACTGACCAGCCTGACCTTTACTGCATTTTGCTAGATAGGTATTACGTTGATATCTTAACTCGCCGCCGGGGCTTCACCAGGTCCTCGCATAAGTTAAGGACTTCGTCTGGGAGTATGAAGTAGAACCGATTAAACCCTGCATTTCCCTCTGGCTATCTTTCAGTAGGCTTCTGTTCCACGCATTGCCACACTTGAGACCATCTTATACCTGTTTCCAGAGCCGCACATTTCGCGTTCGTAATCATCACAAGACCCTCACTACTCTATAGAGTCGAGTGCGCCTCGCTCTAACAGTTTCGAGGGTTCGCCGTATGCGGTCAGCGTCACCCTTGCAAATTGTACATTAATTCTCAGCTTTCTCAGTCAATATGAGCAGTAGGGACGTACTCACTGCTCAATACTGGATCCAATACGTACATATAAAAGGGAAGGAAGGTTAAACAACTAATTCCTTATGTAGACGTTTATAAAGAAGTACAGTGCAATTGTTGCATCCAACTTGAATGGGTCTCCAAAGTCGTTGTGTGTGATACTATCGGCATGGCCTCTCTGGAGTTGTCTTATTACATCTGCAGAGGCTGTCGTTCGAGATTAAATGCAAGTGTGAATATCCGTTGTAAGCTATGTTAACTAATTGTGGGCAGCTGGTTTGCCAGGTCAGGCCTCATCTGGCTAATCCCAGTGGCCCTTGAGCGGTTGCTTACTGTTGTATTGTTCTATTGAACTTTCCTTTTCATCGTTTCTTTGTTGGAATGTTGAAATAAAAGGTGATGAATGTTTATTTTGAAAACTTCAGTGCATAATGTGCAATCGCAGTCTATTTGAGTCTCATCCGGCAGTTTTCTATGAGTACAGTGATTCAAGTGATGCTAGCGAGCAGTCGTCTGAAGATGGAATGTCTACTGATTCGAGCGATAGCGAGTTTCTTGAAAAAGTGAATATGTCTTTTGTTCTCACATTTGAAAGAGAAATATGTATTTACAAGTTATCTAGGATTCTGTCCTTGCTGTGGCAGCGAGGAGGAATTTATGAAGCAAATGAGTTTCTTAGAAGCGGCCACTGCACAAGCTCAACAACATGCGCTTCCAGAAGCTGCATATAGTAAATATCTTCAATCTGAGCGTAAGATGCTACAGGCTCAGTTTGAAGAGCTCATCCAGCGCCAGGAGAAGGTCAATCATCTAATGAAAGTAGGTTGGGTAAATGCTCGAAGTTGATCACCAGTGCGGTCGAAAGTAATTTTTTGTTCTTTCAGAAAAACCTTGAAAATTCTGCTGGATTTGGCACAAGCATGGAATAAAAAAGCTATCGTATTTTCCGAATCGGAGGAAACATAATCCATGATTACTTATTACTGATGAA
>UZAF01017304.1:17885-31744 GCA_900617895.1 Haemonchus placei
CCAGCCGTTTTCCGACCTCATTCCTGCACAAATGGTATCAGAGGGGGCTTCGAATTCAAACCATGTGCGAATCTCCGAAACCACTTTTTCCTGAGCAGTGCCTTTAAGAAAAGAAAAGAAATTTCATCTTACTGCAAAAAATGCTTCTCAACCTCAACCAAACTTTCCAATTGTTGCTTAGTAATGTCGATGGAGACTTTGATTGACGTTGAAGCAGCACAAGTTAGCTGTTTTCGCACGATATTAAATCCTGATTAATTCGAGGAATTCAGTATGCCTGACTTACCTATATAGCTGAACAACTCACACACGGATAAGCAGTTACTGGGAATCCAGTTACTACGTCAAAGCCAGGCTATCAACGAAAGTATCTGCAAAACAATACTCCGTTCCATGGTTTAATCAAGGGGCGGAGATTATGGGGAGGATTGTGCCTGTTTTGCTGCATCGAGAGTTTTTACTTTCAATCAGTGAGCTCTGAAAAACATTCTCTAGCCATAGGCGTAGGCTCATGAATTTTGTTGGCAAGACTACGACCAAAAAATAGGACAGGAGGCGCCGTGCTACATGACCTTTACGATCAAATCCGATCGACATCCTAAGATTACTGGATTATTTCGTCATATAAGCCAGAACAGCCACTAGATGCTCTCTACATCTATTTTCGTTTATCAGCTTACAGTATCCAGTAGTTCACACAGTTTCTGGGAATTTACTTTATCATCCTTCTTAACTATCCATCACAGATTGATTTTGCTGCTACTCGGCCTTCTTATCTTGCTACGTAATCATTCTTATTGATGTTCCACTTCTGATACTTGATGCCAGCATCAAACCAGTGAGGTGTTTGTATCCCCGTTCTGTCGCTCTGCATCCCAGTCGAGCCTCTTCACTATGAGACCTATCCAGATCTAGGCATGCCCAACTTTTTATTTCCAGAATGCTATCTACTACAAAGTAATCTTTTGATGATGATCAGTTCAGTTCATTGGATAGGCCCTTGTAATGAACTTTCATT
This sequence comes from Haemonchus placei, assembly GCA_900617895.1. NCBI lineage: Eukaryota > Metazoa > Nematoda > Chromadorea > Rhabditida > Trichostrongylidae > Haemonchus > Haemonchus placei. The sequence continues at coordinate 18,904 of UZAF01017304.1, forward strand.
CGGAATCATAGAAGTGTTTGAGAAGGTATGCAGCTTTACACTAACTAAGGGTGGCCAGGATTCAATCCCAGGACCATGTGTGTGACAGTGTGTGTCACTTGTCACTACCACACCTCTGCCCAAGAAAATACAATTACTAACTGGTATTAAAGACAAAGAATGAAGCCATTTGGCGTTAATCAATCCCATCTGAGGGATGCGGCCCTGCATTCGGCTTCCATTCAGAACCATAGTGGCTTATCAAAAGTGTATGGGGCCTATACAATGACTTGTGGTGGCCAGCCGGTGAACAAGTCAGAGCTTTTTTGGCCTATCTGACGAGTCTAGAACCAATTAACCGACCTCGAAGGGATGGAAGGCTTGGCTCAGGCGGGGATCGATTAGGGATTCGAACCCGTGACCATGCGTGTGTGATAGTGCCCCTCTTGCACGATAGGAACATAGACTGTACACTGTAATTCCTCTGAGACGGCCGCTGTGATTTCGAGCTCTAACCGAAATTCAGAGATCCACAATATTTCCTTTTTGTGTATGTGACACAATAACCATGAGTAGTGGTAGACGCCAGTTTTCCCTCTTCTTATTGCCGTCTTGGATTCTTCTATGGGCAACTACCGGATGTAGGACATGTCAATACAATCGCTGAACGAGCAATGATTTTGGGGACTCGGGTCAGGGGCGTGTCCTGACGCAAACCCAACTTGTTGGTGCTGCTTCACTTACCTATTCCCATTCCGAGTATCTGATCAGCGAAGGCCTTCCGCCACTTCTTCTTCAGTGTACACCTTCGTGGGGACATGAGATGAAGCCAGTCTGCAGACAGATGCCGGCAATGCTAACATGGGAGGTAAAAAGGGACAACACCAATTCCTCACCTTCAATTTTCTTCAGTCTGCTTATGTAATTTTTACTAACGGTATCTTAAAGCTCAGAATTCCGCTCTCTATCATTACCCCTGAAAATGAGCTCTGAATTGTTCAACCATCCGAACTAGAACTATTACCATTGGTTGGTCGAACATCTCCGGTGACATACGCGAAATAAATCACAAGATTTTCAATGCATTTTTATCATGATAAAGTTGACTGTGAAATTATGCCAATCCCTCCACCAAATTCCCGTGGAATTTGTCCGAAGAAAAGAGCCAGTTATGAGTTGCTTGTCGACACACATCACAACTGCGCTGGTTTTTGAAATTCAGTTGTGCAACTTTCTGTTTCTTTCCTTGCTTTCTTTTTTTTCCTTTTGCTTTTTCTTTCTTCTGTTCTTCCTGCTGCTGCAGGTAGTAAGGATATCGATTCAAAGCTATCTTCACTCCATCATAAAAATTGTTTTCATGAACAAGTGTCTGTCTGAGAGAGGATTAACCCTCATGCCCCTCATCCTATCAAGCCTTCAATTTCTTTGGCGTTCCTTTAATTAGTAGCAGACATGTCTGTAAGGGCAAAAGCGCCGCTACCCACTGCATCAGCTTGCCCCGCATGTGCCGGGCAGAAGCTAGCCCCGTAAGACGATGTGTCGGACAGGAGCTTGTCCCTCTGGGCGATGGGCCGGCCAGATAACCAAACAAGAGGATCCACCCCAAGAGGCCACGTCCCACAGAGCAATTTCCTCTTGAACAATCACGATTTGGGTCCATTAATTTTACTGTGAAGGCTTTCCTGCAAGGGCCGTTTTGTTTTTCAGGTAGTAACTTCAGTGACGTTGCTTTCTTTCTTATTTCTCGGATGACGCCTCCGTCTTTCCCACTAAGCCGCTTTCCCCTCCCACTCACAGCCAAATTGCCCTTCTTACGTTGCTTTAGCGGTGATGGAAATCTTGATTTCAAAAGTTTAGTGCTGCTCAGGTTGACAGCAATCTTTTCGCTTGATTCTTCCTTTCATAGGCTCAAGTTTTCTTTCCAAGTTTTCTTCCCAGTTTTTTCTCCTATTCCACCCAACAATAACGGAAGTCACCCAGGTTACTTCCTGAAAAAACGCTTTTTTTCTCACTCACAGCCAGGTTGCCCTTCTTACATTGCTTTAACGGGTATGGAATTCCTAATTTCGAGGGTTTGGTGCAGCTCGTGAAGGTCCTAGCAGTCCGCATCTTCCTTTGATATGTTCGGATTTTCCGCAAACCCTCCTATTTCACCAACAATCTCGAAAAGTGAAAATAAGATTTCTTAGGGTGAAAAGTTAGCATTGGGTCAATTTTATTTGAATGAACTAGCAGAGGAAAGGGGATACTTGGAGGGAAAAGATCAAACTTGAGCCAAAAAGGAAGCTTGAGATGGATAGGTAGGGAAATGGGGAGATATCCGATGTGTTAGGTACTCTTATAACTTCTGCTCTGCAGAAAAAGCCTATGTTATCGCTCTGATCCTACAGTAAACCACCCGAACCCGATGCAGTAGAAGAAAAAGAATGTGAAGGTGGGTGGAAGTGGAGTTCTGGTTCAATTCGGTTTTTAATATTCATTGGACCTGCAATTTCTTTGTTTTTGTGATCCATTGTTTCTGTTTTTGTTAAAAATGTCGCGTGCCGAAACCCGTATTTTATTCATTTGCATTCACTGAAGTGCGAGTGGATGAAAGGTCTTGTAACTCGTCAAGTCGTGGGCGTTCACGGCTGGACCCGCCCTTGGAAATCATAATCGGTCGACGAATTGCCAAAACTTCTCGCTCGTTTCTCGTATGATTGTCCGATTTTCGTTTAAATTTGAGGCATTCAGAGTGAAACCTATGTGCATCTATTTCAGATAGAAAAGCTTGTGGGTGGCTGCCAGCTATTGTGGTTCAGTGGTCAACTTCCGTGAAAACCCTCAACGAATGAGCAATCATTTGAATGTAGAAGAATTTCACGGTAAGCAGTTCTTCTCAATTGTAAAATATAAAGTAAACTGAAGATGGAAGGCTTCAACTAGTATAATTAACAAATGGTAACTTCGTCGGCGTCATAATTGTAAAGCTTTGGTCGAAAAGGCTCCGAAGGTGCAGTAGTAAGCCTACTACTGTCCTACCTCCACAGAATGGTAGTTCGTAGGTCTACTATTGTCCCGTTGAAGGTCTCGACAAAGGCAACTAGGCGGAAAGAGGCCTACGATCAGCTGGCGGTAGAGGAAAGCAATTTCTTGCTGCAGGGATGGCTGTCCTAATTGTTTACGCGATTACACACGACTGAAATCTCGTCCGAATACCTTTTTGGTCGTCATAATCTCGTTCAATCCTCCAAATTGGCCATTTTTGAACAACCATATATATTTCGCATATGCGAATTTACTTGCTTTCTTGATGCAATCTTTAGTTTGCACTTTCACTGTAATTCAACTTATATAGGAGGCTTGGATTCAGATAGGAAATCGAAGAAAAAGTTAATTGTTCATGGTCAACAATAATCTATGTGCTTTGAAGTAGCTCATTACTAAAAAATTCACTTTGGCCTAGATTTCTAGATTTGTGCCTCTTTCGTGTCCATACACGTTCTTTACAAACCGAATTTTGGCCACGCCCCATGAGAAATAGTAGAGATCTGATCTGCTTTCGTAGTTTTATTACCCAGTAGAAAATCAGTAGTAGTTTTTTTGACGAAAATTCGTCCCCCATCAAGTGAGCTTAGTCCATACATTCCCTCGCACGCTAACAGCAGATTTATATATGAACAGAAGCGTCAGGTTTCCTTGCAGGATATCGGATTTCTTTGCAGGATATCTTTGATAGTAATCTGATGAAAATCGAAAAGCTTTGCGCTAACTCTATCGTGCCAATAGCGCTATATTGATGCCATAGAAAAGTAAAGAGTTGTAGACAAAATTTGCTGTCTTAGCAGAGCCTCAAATCGAACTTTAGCCTGTAGTTCTCCCACTGATTTACCGCTACCACTGAGCTAAGGGTGATACGGCCGATTGGCGTGTCCCATCGGCCACGCGGTGTATATGTTAGATGTGAACACTGTTTTGGTCCAATGAGTTGTAACGGTAACTGCACTTCAAAGACTGGCGAGACCACTGGGATTTGCGCTTGCGCGCGACCGTGGGAACTCGGCCAGAAATCGCGCACCCTGTGCGCTGCGCTGAACTCATCACTACCCATAAACATTCGTCACCACATGATGTAGTGTGATATGCAAACCAGCACATAGTAGCCATGGAGTAGTAAAAAATAGTTGTTCCACTGAATAAAGTGCCATTTTCTTTTGAAATATACCAGAAAACTTTGAGGGGTTGTGTGGCTCTTTACCAAAAAAAGGCAAAGTCGGGCATAGAAGCCGCTAATTCGAGTTCAAATCCCACCCTGAGCAGCTATGCGCCTACCCTCGATAGAGTGTAAAGGGAAAATACCCTCAAGAAAGGAAATTATGTATATTGTCAGAAAGATGATTTTGAAATTATGAGGGAAATAGGCATGTAAATCGTGCCCAGCGGATCCTCATAATATTTTCTCCTGCTTCGGATTTGATTTTTTGATGAGGGATTTTTTTTTCAGAAACAGCTGCTAATCCCGGTCCATCAATGGTGAACCGTCCTCCAGTTCTCGTCATTCCAGGGAACGATGAATCTCAAGGCTACGATGATAGAAGAAGAATGCTGAAGGTGATCAGGATTTCCATTATTTTGCACCCAACAAATGCCATAATATTCCCATTTCCATAGCTGTTAGCTGTCAAGAACTATTAGCCTAAGCCCTTAGCTGGGCAGTTTTTCGAGCCTCTGTTAAGTGGGTAATTCGGGCTCGTTCTAGGAAGCGGGTCGACGGAAATGGCCTGCTATTCGAACGGGTCTAGGAAAGGATGATGAATTATAGACGAGCAAAGAGGGTTATGGCTGAAGACTTTAAGCTCAAGAAAACGAAGTGCATGGGAAAATGGGAGATGGTTTGAAGCTGAAAATTTCCAAAGTGTCGTGTGTGTGTGGCACATGTGGCGCTCTAGACTGTGGAGACTTTCTGGGGAGAAATGGAATACGTGGCTGAAGGTCGAAATTCTAATGATTCCTTGGTCATAATAGGCAGGGACATTGCGGATCAATCTCCACGTGCGTCCCTCGGCAAACCTCGGCATTATTGTCGAAAACACTCTATTAATATAACTCCGCCCGAGGTTCATAACATATCAATAGCCTAAAGGCACAGTTCACGATAGAAATGGTTCCTGAGATTTCTCTGTAGTATGAATTCGAGGCTCTTCCTTATACCGTACCTGCTGTTATAAAGTCGAAAAACGTCAAGGACAGGGCACAGTAAGAGATCAGAGATTGTATCATGTAAATGCCACACCCATAGTGGACGAGTTTCGAGGGCGTTCTAGAGGCTGCACTATCTCAAGGGACTCCCTTGTAGAAGTTCAAACTCTTTGTCATAACCCATGGTGATAGTGAAAGGGAGTTTCGGGCAATTTCTTGATGTAGTCATCACTTTGCGCAACGGGAGCAAGTCAAATCTCGTCCAAACACCCTTTACATGCCATTCCCGTCATGGTAATCTCGTACAACCTCTATTTCCACTACTTTTGAAAAACATTATTTCCCGCGGATTTTCTCGCTTTCGTCGCCAACGATGTACTGCTCTACGTCAATAGTTCCGCTCCCAACTCAAAAAGAACACACCAATATTATCGTGAACTGTGCCTTCAATTTATGGCAGAACCGCCTTCTTTGGATGTACCTTCAAAACCAACCCAATCATCACACAATCCTTGATGAATTAAAGTACCGTACTGAGGTTTTCTTTTGAGCTGACAACCGAGATTGCAACATTGTTTATTAGGCTGACGTGTCGGTGCCTTCACCTTCTTCGGAGCCTGGAAAGACAAAAGGCACTTGGAAAACCATCCGATCAAGAACTATTTCAACCTACAAAAAGAGTTCAAAGGGCGTGGACCAGTAGGAAGCCGGAAGTTGTTAACTAACCTGTGGGATAGCCGACCTTTGTGGTCCACCGATCACCCCAAGCTGGTAGGGCTGCGGTTTAAGTAGGGTGAGCCTCAAGTCAACTTGCTCCAGGGAACTCCGAGGGGCTGATCACGTAGATCAAGCCTCCTCAAAAGGACCCCGCGCGGGATCGACAGCGTAGGTCAAAACCCACATAGTGCAGCAAACGGCGCCAGCTCTAAGGTAACCGCCACGCACTTTTCCCTCCGATTAATTTTTTTTCCAAAGAAGCATGCCGAGATTTGTAGAGAGTCGTACATGGACAATTCTTCGTAAAGTACCGTACCTTCCTCATAAACAGAATCGGCCCTCGTAAGCGACGTAGAGTAGGCTGCCTCGTGTTCAAATGTGACAGTCGAATGCTTATCTTATATAGAGGATGAGTTCGCGTGTAAGTGACGCGCCTTTCCGGTTCCAGTTGCTCTAAGATTGCGCGTGCTCGTCCATTTTGAGGCTGGAAAACCAGGCGACTTGACAGACCTTGAGCTATGAATATTTCGCTTCTAATCCTTTATACAAGTGACAACACCGCATGTTGTCACTTCCATTTGCCGGATACTTTCTCAGTAGCTCTAGCTTATTTTGCTGATGTAGAACTCGTTTTCAAAAAATTCCTAGTAAACTCCAATTTGCTCAGGCCTTAGTCTCTTGGAAAGCTTCCTAACAGGCTGTCGCTCCATGTAATTCATTCAATACTCGATTATTCTGATATTCGCCTGATTTCTTTCACCCCTGTGCTTTTCAATCCAAAAACTGATAGCTAGCGCTTGTGTCAAGTGCAACGTCAATGGCGTCAGCTGGTACAACACACGTTACCTCTTCCATCCGTCTGCCGCCACCCGCGCCTTCGAACACAGCGGCCCCGCTCAGTTTTTCTCATTCTTTCCTCCTAATCCTGTTTTTTTTTCATAACATTGAAGTGTCTAGAACCATTATGGTCTGGTAACGGTGCTGGTAGGAAATTCTTAAAAGATTTCGAAGGTCCCACGGGTCAGTCCGGCGACAGAACGGTCGTGTGTCTAGATTTCTTATCCTGTTCTATGAATTCTTTCTAGCAATAAGGCTGGCATCTGCTAAGAGGCAAGGGAATAGTTGTGGGTGAGAAATGAAAACTAAAAGTGTTTAAAACACTGCAGAGAATCTAGGGATGGAGTATTTTGCAGCGAATTCTAAGGATGTCGGGGAAGATCGAAAAGACATTGGTGTCTGGGCGAGTTCGCATGAGATGAAAACACGTCCAGCAGCATCACTAACACGTTCCCTCGCGTTGGCGTCGTTTCATTGATACCTTTCCACATTCATTACATGTCTAAACATGTTCATTCGCATGCCTCCTTTCTATGTTTATGTGTCCATCTGGAGACAAAAAAGTCTGAAACTGTTCTGGGCGTGGGGAATTTGTGCTTGAACGGTGCTTCGCATCCGCGGCGTATCGCAGAAGTCCAATGGCTGCTTTCATAGACCGCCGGTCGCTCAGCGGACTATGAAAGCAGCCAATGGCTAATTGGAGCGCGCAATATAACTGCCAGCTCCAAATGATTGCGGCGTGGTAACAACGGGTGATTACGGTTATCGTGTTTTGAAGCCGCAAATCATCATCGAAGCTTGACCGCGTGCATGGCGCAACCGGGAGGGTCCGGAACCTTTGAGACTTCAGGTACCATGTCCAACGGGAGAGAACTCCATTTTGAAAGCACAGTTCACGTAAAAAAAGATTTCCAATATTCCCTCATAGGATGAATCTGTGACCCTAAGGAGAGCGTAAGAGACGCTGTCTTGACGAAAAACTGTCAAAATAAAGTGTAAAAATGGCACTGAAACCGATTTAACCGATGTGGACACTCGAGGCAGACGAGTTGTCGAGTGTTTGTTGCACCATTCGCACCGGGACCCACACCTTGTACGCAGTCGCAGCCAGCCCTATGCAATGGGGTGCGCGTTCGAATTGCTCGACCAGATACTTCATCAATGCAGTTTTTTCTTAACATTCTCAACCAACCCCTAGTTTTAGTTTTTTTAAAGCCTCATGTTTCTCAAGATATGCCTGTTTTCACGGATTTTTTGCCACTTTATCACTATTCTGTACTATCACTTCCATTGCTCGTCTAAAACTACGTAACCTAAAATTATCGTGAATTGCGTCTTCAAATGAAGAGTGCATGGCCTGGCTATTCCTCAAGCTTTTGACTAATTAAACTCTGGATTTTTTCCGAATGATTTAAATGTGGCCACCTACAACTCGTATGAACCTTGTGTCAGCAATAAGAACTAAGAATCATTATAGAGTAAAGTCGGGCGAGTTCAGATGCAATTGGGTTGCACTGACAGCATAAACTAGCTCAGGGATTGTGAAAAATCGAAAAATTGTAAAACATACTGTATGCCCGATGTAGGCCTTTTCATTTGCTTTAACAGCTATTGTATTTAGAAAACTTATTTTCTAAGGATAATATCACTACTTTAGGAAAAATTACTCTTTGAGAAGATACGAGTGATGCACAAACTTAAGGGGGCCGCGCCCGTGCAGGCGCGCGGCGAAGATCGTGACGATTTGAACGACTCTGACGCCAGTTTTCGGGGCATAAACTCGAAGTAGAGTAGTTTGGTAGGGTCAATGATTCTTCTCATCTACGCTACTTCAAATTTGGGCCTCAATGATAGACGCTAAAGTCGTCCAAATGTTACGAACTTCGCCGCGCAATTTGCCGCGCGCATACTCGGACGCACGTAAGTCCACACGCATACCCCAACTTCAGCGCTCAACCTGATCTATGGCGTCCAGGAAGCTAGCTACTTAGACGTTTCTCCTTCTGAACAACTGAAATTCTATCCACAACAAAAATCCTACAGCATCTGGCAAGCGTATTACTTTTCAGTGTACAAACCCTTCGTTCTTTTGAAACACCCCCAGAGAATTGATTGTGATTGATTGATTTTCGCGATTGCCGTATATTGCACTTACCTTCTCGTAACTTCAATTTCAACAACTTCGGCATAATCCCTTTCACTCGAACAGGCTTTTTTTTTATTTTCAATATTTTTATTTCAGTCGCCTCCACTAATTTGCGAACAAGGTCCGTCAGCGCCGTCATCGCCGACTTCGCCACGACTACGACGGCCATTCCCCCTCACTGAGGACGCCATGCATCGGATCAATTTGGTAATTTTGCTTATGATTTCTTGTTCATCTTCTATGTTCAAATGATTCTCCACGGGCACGACTAGAGCAACATCTCAATGGTCGCTCAAATGTATCGTTTATACTTCATGCTGAGAGCAGCCTAGTGACAGTGGGCGCGTTAACTCAAACATGGTAGAGGGCCACTTGAAGAGAAAGCTCAAATAAACCGGCATAGACTCGAGAATGTACTTTACCTAACCCTTGTACTTTTGTAGTCATTCCCCGAAGGATGATCTCCCTTGTACTTCCTCTTGAGGATCACCCTTCTCACTCGCCTATGGGCGAGCTGAGAGACCGCCAATGGCGCTGCAACCTGTGCCGCGTCATGATCGCGTGTGGTATTAGCCTTTGGGGGGGGGGCACATTGGCAATGGGGCAAGCTAAGGTCGGAATGTGGACATGTCCAGGTCCCTCAAGCCGAATGTGTTCAACTACGAGTCCATCCTCCCCTCCCCTTTGATCAACCCAGCAGTTTGGCTCATAATTTGTCGGGTGGTGGCCCGCAGTATTCGAAATGCCATCTTTACTATCGGCTACAAAGGTCACTGACTGTGGCCGTGTTAAATCATCATTTGTCCCGTGTACCTTCTACAGTGTCACCTTTCTATAGCACCTCTTTTGTGCCTTTCCTGTTCACCGAGCTAACCGCTTCTGAGTCAACCACCCAGACCCTGTGTGCTGGCTTCAAATCTAACAGATTATAGACATTGCTTCCGGAATTCGCTTATGTCATTCCCCAAGTATGCGTTTAAAGGGGCATCGCCCAGAATATTGGGAGGGCCTCAATCTTGGGAAATGTGTGGTTTTCGGGAATTTTGTTCAGTACCAAAAATTGCGTCGCAACAGCACTCACAGGAGGCCCACACAATCCCAATCCCACCAATGAAAGAAAAAAGCCGCCTCCCGATAAGGGAATGGCTTCAGTGCTGTCTCGGAAACGTTACCTGAAGTTCATAATGCAACAATATGGTTTTAAATACCAGTCAGTATATTGATCTAATACCGATTGAATGTTGTTCAGCTGAGTTCTGGCTACGAGTATGGCAAGCTATCGCCGATGTCGACGTATGCTACATCTGATCTGGGCTCAAGTCCTCGATCCTCGATCAGTGTCACATCGGCAAATTTGGCCCCATGGATGATCTTCCGTGAGAATCACAAAAGCAGGTCAGTGCTTTTAAAGTTATGTTTATTTTGTGTTGTCTTTTTTTGGTTTTTGGACATTATTTACAAAATCTAAAAATTCTCTTTTATGTGAATGCTTCAGTTTCGATCTCGACGATGGTGTATCGGATGTATGCAGTAAGGATCTACTGTCGCCGGGTATGATGCTCTCACCGGCACCATACTCGCCGTTTTCAGACTGCGAAGACACCGAGACACCGTACTCAGCATATGCCCGTTCACCTAATTTGTCACCAAATCCCTTGACAAGAAGCTTCAACCATTTCAGGTGAATTATAATTTTTTTTGTTTACCTGGATTTTAGTTAGCACCTTGCTGTTGTCAGCCCGTTCTCATACTATAAATGCACATTCATGACTACTTTTACGAATCGCTTTGAGAATTGTAACGACTAATCGGTAGAATTTCTTATATTTTAGCTTCGACCAAATACGGAGCAGCAGCTCGATGTCTGGACATCATAACCTCATGGTACCAGAGTCACATGCATTAGATCCTGAATCACGGTGGGTTCATTTTTCAAGTCTCTAAGCAGGTTCATGTTTCCATACTCATCATGCAAGTAGGCTGGAAAAGTGTTTAGAAGTACTCTTTCTAGTCTGTAGTTGTAAGAGTTAAGTAAGTACGTAAAGGTCATGAAAGTCGAAAAGGCCTCCAGAACTTCTCAACACCTGCTCATTCACTATTGAATTTGAAGTTTGTACAACCCTCATCTTACTATCTCTAAGAAATGAAAGGATGTAGTGGTCTTCGTTTTTCAGTGAACGAAGCCGATCGGACAGTGATATGGCCCCAAAAGAGGAACGTATGGACACGGCAATGCAGTCAACGATCTCGGTACGTGAAACAGAGCTGCTTACAATAGCAGGACCTGTCAATATTTTCTTAAACTGTACTGTTCAGGTACCAGCTGCCACCTCACGACGGCTGTCCTCCAGTGGACAGTACAAGAAGAGATTGTTGCAAAAGTATCAAGAGGAGCAAGAGGAGCGCTCATCCAAGCAGCGAAGCAGCAGCAGTCCACCTCCAAGTACAACCGTACGTTGGTCCGAACAGCGTTACTCGATGGTTCCTTTTTGCTCAATATTTACTCCTCTAAGTCATTTATAACTTCAATGCTCTTATATAGAGACCGTTGTGAAGGAAATACCCGGAGGGATCATTTCACTGTCTCAGAGTTATGGTCGATCGATTACCCTTCCTAGATAAATGTGGGCAAATTTTGAATGTACGGTTGATATTTCAAAGGAGAGTCAGGTCCCGAACAGAAGGCGCTCCTGCCTTTGATTTGCATGGATGGGAGATAAACGCTACAGACTTTCGGACCTTGCATCAAACCAAGCAGCGTGTTGCGTTACCCGATTCGACTCTAGCGTCCAGCAAATTTTAGCTAGTTGTCTCGCCGAGCGTCATACCGTTTGGGCACAATGCCGCTCACCCTCCCACGGCACTGTTCTACCTAAGTGGCTCCCATGTGTTAGCTTTACAACGGCTTCTCGTTGGGCTCAAATAGAGTTTTATGTACTTATCTTGATTTTTTTCAGGAATCTGAAATCGATGACTCCGATCTGCGTAGTGTCAGTCGTCTGGCTTCGCGGCAGCCTACGATTGAAGAGCCTCCTCCATCGCCACCTCACGAAGTTACCAGAGAAAATGTAATGCTGTGTTGCCTGATTTGGGAAAAATTTGGATTAAAAAAACTTTAAGTGGCGCATTCATATCTTTGCGGTCACGGAACGTTTACCAACAATTGAGAAACTAGCTTAGGGAATAAGTAGATAGAAAAAAAAAGAAAAGAAAGCTAGCGTTATAGGGAATGTAAGAGCTCAATTATTACGGCTTTATACTGGCGGAGATTACTTCAGCAAGAAAACACGGATTTTGGACCGGAACGGGGAGTGACCTTTACTTTTGTCACCTCATTACCACGCTCAGAGCGGGTAAACTTTCTGAAGCGAAGTATGTTGGAGCCAAGAGATCGAATAGAATTCAGACCTGTCATGAGATGTGAGTAGACGTGACGACTCCTCTTTTTTGATGGTCCTAATGTTCAATAAACGAACTCTGTCAGTTTCGATCTGACAGTCTTAGTAGCCGCTTCGCGACCGGTCGCACCAAAAATAAAAAATTTGCAAAACCGACTTATTCGGAATAAAAGCTCGGCTTCTAAAATAGGCTAGTCACGAAGATATCAATGGGAGTAATTGGCTCTCTACTTACAGTTGGAAAATGCAATGCGACAAGCACTTGGTGGGCAGAATCAGATCCAAATGTGGATGGAACGCCAGATAGTAGCCCTACAAGCTGTGAATATGTACAACAATGTTGTGAACAATGGCCTACTTCAGGTGCGAAAAAGCAAATAGTTAAAATTGTTGCCGGGTAATCGGGCAAAGCAAATGTTTTTACTTACACGTTCAGGTTCCCAATCCACAACTCCTCGCACCACCTACTGATCATCTACCCAGAGCTCCGTTGTTGAGGCAGAGCACAGTGGATGTTGCTGGTGGGCTCGGAGCAGGCCCAGTGAAAGGTGCTACATTGTGGCGGCGAAGTCGTTCAGAGTCGGAC
>UZAF01017305.1:6775-25855 GCA_900617895.1 Haemonchus placei
TATACTCTAGTTAAACATATCCAAATTTTGCGCGATTTGGTCTACTAAGAAAAAAGTTATGAACGAAAAAGCGTCAAAGCATTTCACCGAAGACTTTTGAGCGCTACTGTAGGTAAGTATGACCACATAACGCACTATCACTCGCGTAGTCAGGGGATCAAACCTAGGCCACACAGCTTGCCATCTGTTTAAGATCGCTAAGTATGTGTCTGATTCGTCTGGGAGTATAACGGTCTGTATTTATTTATTTATTTATTTATTTCAGACGCTATATAAGACAGCGTGAGAAAATATAAATATGAAACAACCGTAAATGAAACTCAAAGCAATTCCTAATAAACACAAGACAGCCCTCGAGTCATTGTATAGTGTATACAGCCCTCGAGCCATTGTATAGCCCAACTATACTTTATTACTTGATCGGAGGTGGTGTAGGGGCAAAAGGCGCCTCATCACACACGCATTATCCGAGGATCGAATCAACTCGTCCTGACCAATCAAGCCCTGCATCTCTCCAGCGTCGGTTGATTGGTACCAGATATTTCTGAGAAGATAACAGAAGTGGCCTATAATTCTTAAAACCATTCATTCAAAACGCCGCTGCGATTCTGAATAAAAGGCGAATGCTCGGCGCGCCCTAGGGAGGACCTCATGTCTGAAGATTCCGTTTGAAATTTGAACCTTGCCACAGAATTCCCCAGGAGATATCGACTTATAGGTTTCAGTCCTATATCAAATGAGGTATTCTACTATTTTACTACCCCATTCCAGCACCCCATTCCTTCAGCTTGGTGGAAGTAACAGAACCTCGTATGAGCCTCAATGGATCTCGGCTTGCTGTGACCAGCCCAGATCGAGTGTCCCTATACTCCACAAAATTCTGTGCTCTCTTGGGTCGTCTTGGAGCTGCCATCTGAACACTGTCCGAGGTGGGGTAGCACCGCCGCATAGCGCTGCCCTTGAACCCTCTCGAAATACAGTCCCAAATCGATAGGAAGTCGTGTTTTAAAACGATTTAACTTTCGCTTTTTCTTCTATTCAAAATGAACGACATGAACAGATTAGTATGCCGAGATGGGGATTAGCTGGGCGAGCTAATCGTTTAGCGTCAAATTCTTACTAGAAAGAGGTCGATTTCTCCTAAACTTCGCAAACGAATGTTATATCATACAGAACTACGTGAGGTTTCAAAAAGCACTGCTATGTATCGTTAGAATGAAACGGAGTGGAAAGATCTGTACAGCTTGTCTGCTAATTCAGTTCGGCACTAATGATTAAGTTCTTGGACAGCACTGCCCGAACGATTTGTTATGCAAAATTCTGAAGAAAAAAAGAGACATTGAAAACCGCGAATTCCTTGCCGTAGAGGTATTTTGTAGCAAATTTGAATTCAAATGTTCATCCACATGTGAAGGTTCAACATCTTCAAAATGTCGAACTCACCAGCTCTGACAAAGCCAGCACTGTACAGATCTTTTCAGTTCGTTTAATTTGAACAGTATTTAACGAACTTTGGAGGACTGAACCGTCGCTGACTTTCCTTCAAAGAAGTGGCGGTATTGTACCTCGTCTTGCTTTAGAAAACAGTTAATGTACCGATGTGCGAGCCACGGTTTTTACTTTCCCAGATAGTCAGAATAGTTAGTCGGAACCAGACTCGTCTGGTTCTAATTATCGTTCTCTTGTCGAAAGAATGCAATGATAGGCTGGCTTTTCCTCCATTCAGTTCGAGGTTCGAACTTGTAATAGTTGCTGCTGTTGCTCTCAATCACTTACTACAGTCACCGCTCTCCGGTTCGAGGTCTTCAGACTCTAATGGTAGTGCTGGTAAGGTAGGGGTGGAGCACAGGTGCAAGTGCAAGCTATTGGCAGAAACTCAAGCTGTTCCAATGACCTCCTCTAACCTCGTTGCGTCTTCCCTGAGATGCTGAGGAAAGGTTGCGCTTTATTCCCAGGGACGATTTCATCGAGGAAGATAGGGAACGCTTTATCATCCAGTTTAGCAGGTTCCTTTGTGCAATTATACCCTCCCCACGGAAGAAAAGAAACTACCTCGCCCAACAACCTAGCAACAGCCATTCAATCAAAATAATGTAGGTCTGCCATTGACACTGTGAAATCTCGCTAAACCGCTTTATTGTCATAGAATTTGAACAAAGATGATTACTGTTTGTAATGGAGGAGGCTGGAATGCTCTCATGGGGCCAGTAAACAGGATGTCCAATACAATAGAAAACTATTAAGAGTAAGACATTAGGATTCACCACCAAGGTTGAGGTCAGAATTATTCTCAGGGGGACCATGACATTTTCACATCTGAATAGCAGTTTCCGATCGGATCAAGAACACACATGAAACTGAGAGTCTCTAGGCCATTGGCGTGCAGTTAACAGAGGCAAAGACCAACTTCGAAGAATCATACCAGTGGGAGATAATAGTCTCCATTTGCTGGGACATAAGAGGTGCAGGAAAACGATATCTTAACGAATGATTGCTTCATCAATAATTATTCCGTTGAATAAAACTCTGTGGTGCAGTCAGCCACCACTTCTTCACAGGCAAGGCTCAACAAGAGAATATGAGACCACATGTCATAGGGATTACTCGATAAACGATCTAAGGAGTGGACTGCAAAGTGGTTTCTACACCTTCTAACCGCCCAAGTACGGTTCCTGCAAATTATTTGCTTTTGGAAATTCTTCAGCATTACTTGCCGGGCCAAGAACAAGCTTACATGTAGGTATCTTGCAGTGACGGACCAAAATTGTAGTTCTATCAAAATGAGAGGAATTTGCAGATAATTATAAGAAATATGTGGTTTAATCAAACTTCTTCTAAAATTACATAATACATTTCTATACAGAGAGGGGATGATAGAATTCCCATGCCTGTCGCTAACGGTTTCAGTTTCATCTTCAATTATTCATCAGAGGAAAACAAAATCGTACCCAAAAAAANAAAAAAAGTAAGTGAAAATATGGAAATACTGGTGATAAGCAATGTGTATATGGTCCCGAGCATCCAGATTTCTCTGATGAGACCTCTAATGACGGTTCGTAGTTACTAGAGCGGTGTAACAAATTTCGTTTCTGTTTCGGTTCCTCTTTTTGTTGGTAGCGTTGAGCCGACGATTCGGGCGAGTTCCCATGAAGGAAAACCCAGTCAAAACTTTCATAATAGAAGAAACGCTATGGACGGCCTGGGCAGTCTCGGTTATTGTAACAGTTCGGGAGAAGTTCTCAATCACCAAGTCGATTTATTCGGATGTGTTCGGTTACTCTTATATGTGAATGCTGAGTTAATGAATTCTCATGCTTTCTATAGAGAATACGTGATTGAGCGATTTCTTTGGCTAGGTTGACTGAGGTATGGTTTTGATTCTCCTTTGATGGGAAGCTTGGTTATATATACATGTGGGCAACTAAGGACGGAACAGGGCACTTCTTGTGCCCTCATGGAGCGATTGCCGGCAGGAAATAGCTCTTATTTCTAAATGTTAATTACAATTTGATAGGTCTATAGGTTCATATAAGTCAACTCGAGAGTTCATTTGTGAAAAAAAGAAAAGGAGAGAGGGGAGAATGAAGTTATTTTCACTTCTCAGAATCAATAAAGAATATAGAAACATAAATACTTCATAAATGTGCTGTTCTACCATGAGAAAAACTGAAAGTATGAAATGATACGAATATGCGGATATGAAAAATACTTATCGAAATACTTTGCTGCTATGCATTTCGCACTTTGTCGCTTTTGGCAGTTAGCCAGTAACTTTATGGAACATAAACAAAGATAATGTAAACATCGGCTTGGATGTGGTTAATATTCGCTTCATTCTCATGGTGCTCAATTCAGTGCCTCTTCAGCTTAGCAACACCTCCATATTTGTGAAAAGGCACTTTGGACACTATACTAAATGATAACATTTACAAAACACATCAGTACATTGTCCATGCATGCGGAGATATGCATTATATTTTCACAGATTTTCAGTAATAACACAATATTTCTAATTGATAAAAATATTTATAGTATACTATATTGAAGAAGTTACTATTGTACACTGAGAAAATGGGACAAATTGCCTTGTTTTTACTTTTTTTTGTGATGTAACGTATATTTTAAATGTAATGTATTGGTGCATCATTCATGTTGTTATGCTCAATAACATATTATATATCACAGCATGAATTTTAGGAGTTTCAAAAGCATAATTGATTTTCGCAAAAGCGTAAAATACTCGTAGTATATGCTGGGATTAAATACTATGAAATACTCGAAGAGATTCATAAGGGTGTTCAAAAGGGAGGAGGTCTTAACACCCAGTGGCATAAGACTGTGTAAAAGGGTAGGCAATCCTCGCAATGATCTGAGTTCTGGCTATGTTTTCACCAAAGATGAGAGCAGGGCATGAAATTCTCTCATCGATGAAGAGAAACGGTAATAACTAATGGCATGTGGTATTAAAATTTATATTTTTGAGGAAAATAAGCACTTGAGTTTTCACTGAAGGGCATCTTTCATAGTCCACGATTTTGCGAGCGACCAATCGCGCGACCGGTCGCCGGTCGCTCGCGAGATGGGTCCGCGAGCGGTAAGCTCTGCACTTACCCCTGCATAGAGACTTATGATAGCGCCATAGATTCTCAACAATGAAGATATTTTGACCACAGTGTGATGGAAATTTGGATTGTTGAAGAAGAATTCGGTTTATAAAACTTTTGCTTGACAGTGGCCCCTCTTATGAATGCTCTGGATTCTAATCAGTTGTCGGGAAACGGGACGGGAACGAGAGAAAAATTCCATGCTGTAATTGAACAACGCGAAAAATATACAAGGGAACAGACCACGGAGAAGTGACGAAAGAGTTTTCGCTTTTCCTACACTAAAGATCTTGGAATAATTAAAAGTTTCATGCCAACTTAGGAATTTCGGTTTTGAACGTTCACGAAAATCCTTTTATCAGAACATTAGAGGTTTCTATTTACGAAAGGAACCATTGAGTGAAGAAATAGAATTAAGAGCAGCTTTTAAAAAATATTATTCGCCATCCACATCAGATAGCAGGTAGGTACGGGAAGCGAATGAACAGGGATGTAGTCCTAAATCTACACTGATTCAACATCGGCCACAAACTTTCAGTCTTAGCAGTAGGCAAACAAAGAAAAAGTCGAAAATGTTGATTCTATTGATTTTGAGAATTCAACATTTTCCAAGAAAAGTTGAAGGACATTACAGCACAAGTAGGTCCTTTCAAACCTTTTGTTTCTCCTAAGAGATCTCTGGGGCACTGATATAACATAACCCAGCATGAACTTAATGGGTCTAAACTGAGGTCCATAAGGAGATGGGGTCCATAATAATTTTTTCAAAAAGAGAATACTGAAGGCTAAAGATCAGTTTTCCCTTTATGTGACACACTTCGGTAATTGTTGCTCTAAACAGAACGGAAAGTTCAAGTCCATGCTCGCTGGCCCTCCCTCTATGAGGCCAGCTATCTTCTAGGGTAAGGAAGAAATACGATGCGAAAAGCGAAAATAAGTCAAAAGTTCAGAAGACAAAGTTTTTAGAGGAATTCTACGTGTTGCTAACCTTTCTTGGACAGTCCGAGATGTACGGACGGCGACGACGGGGGAAGGATCGCCCGAAGCTTCCGCTGCTCGATTCGGCGCTTCTGTAGAAGCATCAACGACGAGATAATCGGTGGAGTGTCACCAGGATGGGTGGCTACGCTTTGACCACAGCCCATGGATAGCCCGTAGGCGGGTATATGACGATTCCGACAACGGGGGAAGAGAACAGAGGACTTGAATGTGTTCCACAATGACTCTTCATTCACACACGTCATCGCCCATAGCGATCAATAATAGAAACGATTTCGCCCGACAACACCTGTACTAATATTCATGGCCGGAAAAGAATTAAGTGGGAAATGCGCTAAAGAGGCATCTCTATCGGGTGGACACGTCGGCTGTCTGAAGACCGAGTATGGAGCAAGTGGACGTAGAGGGAAAAGGTAATCGTAGGCCTGCCTTCCTGTTTCCACTATGCCTAGCAACCGCATAACCATGCATTGGCACACTGCTATAGCTGTTATTTGAGTAGTACTTTGACATTGCCCGAGGAAGGATTGGCGCAGATTGGTCTTCTTTTATGGAATGCGGTGCAGATATATCTCGGCCACATTCGCCATGGAGTTTATGCCCATCTTAGGTCTAGGGAGGCAAATTCGACCAACGACAGTATTAGTGATCCCACCCCTACTTTTTTTTTTATCTCCTGCATAGATTTTGTGCAAATTGATCGTACCAAACAGATGATTTGTGTCATTTAAGAACTCCATGATTCGACCATCGCACTACGCGTGCAGCAGCTCAAGTTCACTTTTTCACCTGCTCTGGAACTACTGCATTCTACTTGCATTTACGTTTTTAACCTCAGCGAACACTCGTTCCGATGTCATTTCATTGGCCAATGATCGATAGTAGGGCTATCGGACGGTGCCTGACCCTCAGAGGCTTTTCAGAATAGGGCGTCGAGCGCTGAGCGTTGAGCGTTGAGTGTTAGCGCTCAACGCTCAACGCTGTACTATGGAGATGTCTAAAGAGAGAAACAGGCTGTAAAAAGTTGTACCTTAAAACGCCCCAAAAAGTAAAATCTCAAGGAGGGATGAAAGTAAAATCTCAAGAAAAGAATAAGAAGACCGAAGGGAAAGGGAATTCATGCATCCATGATGTCAGCGCTTGAATTGAAGAATTTCCTTTAAGCGAGCGAACTTCGCGGCCTACGCTTCTACTTGGATTTTGGTATAACTTCATCAGTTATTCTGGCTGAGTAGGTGATCCGCGAGCTTCACGGGGTGCCCCCAACCTTTCAGTGAAGCTCACCAGCGATTATCCAGTTTATAGGAGAAGGAGTTCTGTTGGTAGAGTATAGGAGGTTCGGTTCCTCGAACCGTGCTTTTGACAACGAACCCTCCAGTGCCACCTCCATAAGCCTCTATCAATGCCACAATTTTTGGCGTGTTGTTGGGACGGGGTTCGGCACTAGAGAGAGGGCATTAGTCACGGCGATGGGAGACAAATTTCAATAATATGCTAAACCGCATAAGGTCAAACCAGCGGCTGTCATAAGAGCAGAACGAAGTGCTCAGTTGAGCCGATAGTTCCGATATTAATGCCTTCGATACTCCCACAAAGTGCTCTGTAGGCATTCCCAGACGGCCAACTCTCGTAAGCTATTTTTACTCAGACTTCCATAGCAACGCCTCTTGACTGGGAAAAAGAAAACAACATGTTTTCAATCAAAGCACATCAATTAGAGGCATACATGATGAATATAGAAAAAAGATGGTTATGTGGTGGAGGAGACGACGTGTGGTGCTTGGACGGCAAGCTAAGCCAAACCACCAAGCATTAAGATAAACACATCGACTTTGACGGCCCGCCTTCGAAAGGACGTGTGTCAGGCACTTTATGGCAGTTGACTCGATTTTAGCATTTGCCAGGATGTCTGCGCTTCCCCAAGCTGTCACCATTATGAATACTGTTCGATTTCTAACCCAACTAGATGCTTTTCTTGCGTCCTAGGAGAATGCAGTACGCTGAATCTACGCATNTGCTAGGGTAAAGACAAGAGAGCTACATCCTTTAACTAGTATGATATAATAGAGAAGGAGAATCAGGGTTTCATTTTGTAGCATTACTAGTTTTGCAAAATTTCATTACTCAGTTCTTCATTCTTTCCTGAGGCCCAGACCGTTCTGACTGTTCCGAACTCTCTTGATACTTATAGATTCCTCATAGAAAGGATGATAGCGCCTGGAGCTCCACGCACAAAGTTAACATTTAGGTCAAGAATGTAATCGAGCACTTCCTAAAGAGAAACTTAATTGTCGTGTTGGCGATACTGAAAAATTAGGCGAAGTCTTCATATTATCTTTTCCCTGTATTTCTCCTTCCGAGAAAATGTTTAGGAGAGTGGTTAGCAGTAGCTAGGTGAAAAGCGAATGACTGGATAGCAGCAGGTAACTTTTGAGTGTTGTAAAACGATTCTTACACTTTGGATGCTGATTAGTTCCGTTTCGAAAAAAAATTCTGTGCAGTCTTACTCTCTTCCTACTCACTCGACTTCGACTTGAGTAAAAGTGGTGTATTCGTATTTGGCCTCTAAAATGGCCTGCAGGATCTTGGGCACAAGTCAGGCTGGTTTTCTATTCTCAGGCGAGTTTGGCACCAATTTCACAATCTTGAAGGGAAGGAGGACTCTGTTGAGATGGACTGGCACCGCTTCGCGACTTAATGGCCCAGCAATTCATAAGTTTGCGATGCTACTTGGTCCTACCCTACCTTCACCCTGAAGAAAGGCGATTGATGTATCTTATCAGCGGTTGACACACGTCCTAAGCTCAACGTCAGTTCAACAAGCGATCATATTTCATATAAGAAGCGAACAATAGTCTCGAGAAGCGAACAAAATTGAGACTCTGATGGAATCTTTCGACAATTAATGCCTGAAAAAGGCTTGAAGCACAACTGGTAGACAAGGGGATCAGGCAGAGACGAGCAATCCTTCAGAAGCATTCATAGGACTGAGAGTATCCCCAGGAGAGCACACTGACCAAAAATTTTGAATTCACTCTAAGATTATTGAGATAGGATCCCAGAAGGTAAGGTGAAGTACACGGGCAAAGAGGTTCCCATGCGGAGATCATCGAATACAGCGAAAAGAAAGAAAGTAAGTAATTAGTACCGAGAAAATTTCAGAAAAAAAGTTACCTGGATCATCACTGAAGCGAATAGATGGTTGAGCCTTTTGCATGTACCAGAGCATGACTGAAACGACGTTAACACACAGGCACGTTTTTGACAGAAACTGGCGTGAAGTGGATTATGCGAACGAGCTGCTGACGCTTCGGTCTGCCCGTCCCACTCTATGAAACTACCAAAGGTGAGGAGGCATGTCGACAAATTCCAATGTTATCGGTGAATTTTTTTCGATCTTGATGTTCTTCGTGCTCGGTCGAACGTTCAACAACGTGCTCTGAAAACGTACGGCACTTTAACGAAGTAACTGCCAAACAGTTTGAAAAAAGAAAAGAGTAGAAAAAGAAAGGAAAAGAGAAAAAAGTAAGAAAGGAGGTGGGAATAAGCCGTGCATGAGAGGAAAATGAATGAAAACCATTTAAAACGTCCTGACATGATTTTTCACGTCATATCGAGGGAAATCTGGTGAAACTTGCCCTCTTACGTGTTTTCACCTGTTTTGTGTTGTTGAGTGCTGTATGATGTCACGTGGGGAAGAGGGCTTGCTTGAGCTGGATCGGGGTATGCACTTTCCGACCACTGCCGTTTTGGGAGCTCCCCCACTGCGATACAGAAACGAAATTCAGTAGGGCACACGGCTTTACAGTAATCCCCTAGCTTCCTCACCAACCCACCCCCGTGTCCCTGCCCAAAGCTCCTTTTCGATGCGTCGTATATGTGACTGGTGGGAATTTGCGGGGTAACGAAACTTCTCCCCGAATTCCCACGGCCTGCGGCAGTGGTTCCGCGGCGACTTTCCGTATCCTTCCATAGGGAATTCAAATCGTTCCTTTCATAGCGTGCGATCGCGTGCAGCGAGCGCGACACCCTGTTCGGGGAGAAGATGCCATACCCGAATTTGCGTATTAAAATGGGGTTATGCTGTGCTGGATTACTGTAAGAGCCTAGTGCTGTACTGAATTGTCGTTTCCGTTCACTGCGATTTCGACGCTTCCTCTTCTCCCTAGCGTTAATCCCACGCCGTATAGGGCCCGCTGTTCTTGCCAGCCGTATCCTCTCCATTTCTATCTATCTACGGCATCTTATGCCGTTGATATTTTGCATCCTGCCATCTATTCTTTGGGGCTTTTCGTGGTCGCTTACCTTGATCTCGAACTCCATGGCCTCCATTATCGGATGGCTCTGTGATCTTTTTAGTACGTGCTCGAACCATCGCAGGAAAAGCTCTCTCATCTTCAGCTGAACTGAGACTGTTTGCATAGCCGCTCTGAAGTCCGCATTTCTGACCCGATCCACCTTCATCCAACCGCAGGCCCACCTAAGATTTCGACACGTGGGTCGAAAAACGGCAAAAAATTTGATTTGTTAAGCATCTGAACGAATTTACAGACATAGTTCATGATGAAAGCGTTTCCTGAGATTTCTCCCTAAGATGTATCTATAACCCTAAAGATAGCGCAAGAGACGTTGCCGGGTGAAGAACGGTCTGGATAGGGCGTAATATGGGCCTCAAACTGGCCTTGCCGACGCACACACCTAAAGGCGGACGAGTTAACACGGCGTTGTAGAGGCCGTTGAGGTTGCCGTATTTGCACCAGGACCGCACGTTCCACGCAGGCAGCTTAATGTCGCCAGATGAACTTGTGTAAGGCATGCACACACGCAATACACACAGCTCACATGAACTTTGTTAATCATGCCCTATGCTCAACCAACTCCAAACTTGGTGCGTATTTAGGTTATACCGAATTTTGCGGTAAAAAGATCGCAGACAGACAGGCAGACAGACGGACAGACACACACAGACATTAGGGGAGACGGAACATTCACCCAGAACTGGATGGACGCGGCAGGCCACGCGGTGAAATTCGTGGTGATTAAAACGACTTTGGCGCCTATCATTGGGGCACAAAATTGAAGTGGGATAGATGAGTAGCATCAGCTGGCCCTACTTATCCAATCTACTTGAAACCCGTGCCCCATTGATAGGCGCCAAAGCCTTTTTAATCACTACCAAATTTGCCGCGCGGTTTGCCGCGTCCATTCAGTTCTGGGTGAATGTACCCATACCCAGACATTAGCGCGTCATATAGAGTAGGATGGTGTGAAATTTGCGTCCACTGCATTTATTTCACCGCAAGGTCACTGTATGAGCCGTGTGCCCGTATCTATTTTTCGTTCCCGTAGGTAACGAGGGGGAAATTTGAACGGGGTAGGAGCGTTTTGTGCAATGTTGCATTTCATAGCGGATGGTCGCGCAACTCGAATCTGCCGAATCGCTCAAAGATGCGGGAAACTGTGCCTTAAAACGAGGAGAATATTCCAAAGCTAATGAATAGTAAGTTGCCTTTGATTCCTGTTCTGAAAAAGGTTAGGTCTTCTTTTTTTTTGAACTATTAGTTGAGTAATTCATTTCAGTTACACAGATGCACTTCAACTTACTAATGAAAATGATAAAGAACTTCGAGCTGTGCTTTACAGAAATCGTTCACTGTTGAGATTGAAACAGAATGATTTCGAAGGGGCTGAGAGTGATGCGACAAAAGGTGCGCTTCACTTAACTTTTTTAGAGTATCTTTTTCGTTTTCACGTTCCTTTTTCCAGTGTTTAAATGGTAGGGCTAATGTAAGTTTCCTGACGAAATCAAGTTCAGTCGTATTTTTCATTGATCTCGTATACTTCCCGCTTTTTGCTTAACGCAAACCTTTAGTTTGCTCCCTACCACTGATCTGATTTGTTATCACAGCAAAAGGTTTACAATTAAAAGCCCAGTTCCAGAGAATGGTTTCTGTGATTTAACATAGGATGACTGAGGCCCCTTGTGTACCATATGTGGCGTTCTTTGCGCAATTGCAACTACTGAGATCTCGTCCAAATGCCTCGTCCATGTAATTTCCGTCTTGATAATCTCGTACAACCTCTATTTTCACAACTTTTGAGGAGCTTTATTCTTCGTGTAATCGGCAAACTTTCTCCCTCTCCTCGCCACCGATGCACTAATCCCAACCATACTTCCGCTTTTTGATCTAAAGAGGGTACTCCAAAATTGATTGGTCACTAGCCCTCTGTAGAGGTCCGTGCAACCTCGACTTTCCTGTCACAGATTTTTCAATACAATACAATATTCCTCTGGTATAGGTATTTTTTGACTCGCTCTATTCAGCTATTGAATATAATGGCGCTGATGTGAAAGCACTCTACCGACGAGCTCTAGCTCGTGAACACCTCGGCAATGTAGCTGCAGCATTCAAAGATGCCAAAGAAGCCTTGCGATTGAATCCTAAGGACAAGTAAATTCCTCGTAGTTTTTTTTTAGACTTCAGCTCTATTACTGCTGATTTTCAGATCTATTTCTGAACTGCTACAACGACTAGCAATCATAAGTAATGAAAAAGTTGAAAAAACCACGAGTATGGATAACAGGGTAAAGGATATGAAGGTTCTGGCATTCGAAGGTTCTGCAAAAGACAAAGAACAGAAGTTGCAGGTGTGCAATTTATTTTAACTAGATTTTTTTTAACTGATGGCTGAGTTCTAGGCGTTCAACAATCTCCTTGTCCTTTCCAGAGAATCTGAAGCGGGCGCCGCAAAAACATGGCAAATGGTTAGTAGCTTTTCTGCTTTTGCCACATCTCCGTTTCATAAGAGCATCCTGGTTTCGAGCTGTCATCCTCATGCTTGTTAGGGTATATTTCAGGGGAAGGTTGTGCCAGCTCTGCTAGGCGTTGCCGAAGATATCAACGAGACGCTGGAAATATCTGTATGTGCCGTCCGAATCGTCGACGAGCTTATCAAGGATCATAACAGAGTAAGTAAGACAGTTCCATTCTGGCTTTCTGGCTAAATCGTTATTTCTGTTCGTTCTTCGAGCTTCACGGGAACCGAACTCTCTCGTTTCTTTATGAATCCTTTATGTTTTCATGGAGAATTTGGCAGCTCAGGATTTTCCTTTACAGGCGTTGTATTTCCTATCAATGCATGACAATGACGGTTTCCGTTCGGCACGACGTGTTTGTCGTCTGATGTGTGCTAGAGATGCGAAGGAATATGTGAATGTGGCTGGATCGATTATTCAAAGAATATTCAATGCTCTTGTGAAAATGGACCGTGCAAATGATATAAAACCTGATCCAAAAGTTGCTGAAGGTAGTGCCACAATGC
Organism: Haemonchus placei; assembly: GCA_900617895.1. Classification (NCBI taxonomy): domain Eukaryota; kingdom Metazoa; phylum Nematoda; class Chromadorea; order Rhabditida; family Trichostrongylidae; genus Haemonchus; species Haemonchus placei. Next base: position 19,702 of record UZAF01017305.1, read on the forward strand.
TCGCATTTCCTTATGACTTTCAAACTTTGAGAATAGCTTCCATCATTAGCTCGCTTGCATGCAATGGTATCTGTAGTCGGATATTGCATCAACTAACCAGCAGTAGTGCTGCAGTGTAGGGCTGCAGTGCTGCATGCATAGGAATTTTTCTAAATCTAGTAAATAAATACGCGTGCAACTTAGAAAATTCTCGTTAAAGTCTCTCTGCGTTACCCTCATGCTCGAAATGTATAATTTTGCCATGTCTCGATCAAAAAATTTGTTGTTGATGGTAGGCTTACCCATCACATTAGTTTTTTTTTTCATTTCAGCCAACAAACTATGGATAATTCGCGTCATTGTGGAGTTAGAGTATATGTTAAAAGACAAAACTGTCGCAGCAATCGTGAGCTTTTACAACATTTTCATATAACTTTGGGAAAGACAATTCGTTGATTTCCGGCTCGTGAGATGGTTATTGACGTGTTGCTTAGAAATTTAATGCACATGGACTATGCGATTCCGAGAGAATGGTCATGGAAATTCGTGGAAGGTCAAGGTTTGTTATCCATATATGACTGTTTACCGGTAAAGTTTCTTAGGCGAGGGCAGGCGGGGTCTCGGTAGTGACAACGGTGCCCGGATAGCGCAAGTGCGAGTTTGATTCCCGTCCAAGATCGAAGTTTTGTTCACAAATCGCTTTCCTTTTGAGATTCTCTCACGAATATTTTCAAGGCCTAATAAGCCTTTTGGATGTGGCATCGCAGATTTCCGAGCAGTGCGATTATCCGGTATCGCACGAAACTCGTCATCATGTGGCAATCTGTCTCCAGCGGCTCCAAGAGCGTATGGTATTAGTTGACCTATTTGTTCTACTTGTATCCCCTTCTGATACAAAAATCTTTTTTTTCAATTTTTCCCTATGTTTAGGCGCTTGATAATAAAACGGGTATGTACAAGCTGAAGGTGTACTCGTTTTTCAAGTGAGCTTAAATATTTGAAAAGTCATTGTTTCAAAATATTAAAGATTTTTCAGTAACCTCCTGGCGCGTGTCATCAACGATCCGGACGGTAATGAATATCGTATAAAACTTGCAGCTTATTTAATGACGTTGCTACAGGTGCTCTTTCTCTTGCCTTCAGAACGCGTTTAATGAATGTCAAATATCGTTTCCTAAGGGCCCCGTTGATATTGGCATGAAACTTATCAAAAATGATAGGGTTAACAATGTAATGCTTCAAATGGCTGAATCTACTAATCACCTTGTGCAAGTATGTGGTCTTCTTATTTCTCGAAGTGTAAACCGATATACTGCTTTTTCTGGTTATTCAGAGTATTGCCGCTGAGTTGATTGTGATGACTGTTGTAGACTACGAGCAAGCTACCTCTACACTCAAGGTTGGCGGTAGCGATTTTTTAAACAATCGATTCTTGTTGTGAATCGTCTTGTTAAGATTGGCCTTCCAACTCTAAGAAAGTTGTATGGTTCTGATGACGACGCTGTGAAAGTTCGAGCCTTGGCGGTAAGTTCTTAAGATTGGAGTGAACCTCACTTTGTGAAGAAAAAGTTGTTAGAATGGCCTAATTGCCTTGATAAAGTGAGACACTTTTACAATAAGACACAGCTTGCTCCGTTTCTCAGCTCCTTCTATTTGTATATACTGACTTCTATTACTATACTATATACTGACTTCTATTTGTAATGTTTTTCAAAGCATTCGTTCTGCATATATTTACTGTTGATAATGGCGATTTTCTTGATCTTAGAACTTGGTCTGGTGCCCATAACGAAGGATAGGATGGCGATCTGTACTTCAAACGAGCGAATACTTGCATCGGAAGCGAGTAGCGAAGATCCTATGATGCAAGCTGGGAAGATCGAGTGCGATGTCATCGGGACCGAAACGGGAAAACATCTCCCGTTGCGCCCCACTTTTGAAACTGGAGAAGAACTGTTCTTTGGAATATGCGACAGCATAGGCGTCGGCGTTGTAGGTGTCCTCGTCAATACGCTTTTGGCCATGAACATCGTTTCGTACGAAAGCTTGGCATCCTGAATCGGACGTTTGCGATTGGGAAGATGTAACTCAACCTCAGCTCTAACAGTCTTGTCTAAGCACTAACATCGAGCTACGAAGAAGAATAGCTGGAAGCATTTTCTATGAACCTCATGAACCTCCTCAGAGAGGACTACACCTTCACCAAAGCCATCGGAAAGTTTTCAACGCCAGGTTGATACCAGAAAAAGGAGATCTCACGCGGGGACACGAGGCATAGCATTCCTTCCGTGAAGAAGACTGGCCGTGACGTTTGGGGCCGTCTTGGTGTACGTTTAGCGTCTCAATATGTAGGTCTTCATTGGCTCTGGACTACTCTGGCTCGTGACAAGGACGAGTGGTGACGTTACTGGCGGCCGCTCGAAGAATTCGGCTGCCAACGGGACGATAGGTAAATAGGCAAGTAGAGAGAGGTCTGAAATCGTGAACCACATAAGCTACATAGTTGCGAAGGTGAACCAATATTACAAATTTAGGGTCTTTGTAAATGTGCTGCCGCCGGTAGTGATGATACCTCACGTGCAACAATGAAGGAAGGAACATCGCTGGAACTTGCCCGCGCATGCAAAAAGTTTTTGTTGGATGACGAGGAATACAGCACTGATGTTAGACGATTTGCATGCGAAGGTCTGTCCTACCTTTCTCTTGATGCTGATGTGAAGGAGTGGATTGTCGAGGACTCGCTTTTGCTTCGGGCTCTGTCTTGCCTAGCTCAATCCGCTGGAGCTCATTGTGTGTGAGTTCAATTATTTTGGTAGCCCTTTCCACAAAAAGCCGACAGTTTTTTTAAAGGTTCGCTTTGGCTAATATTTATGTGAATCTCACTAACTCATATGATAAACCGGAGGTGGATGAGGAATTAGTCAAACTAGCTGAGGTATAGTTAGATTTTTACGACAGGGAATTAGTTCTGGCTATGGCATGATGATTCACTCAGATAGCCAAGACTACTGAAAATCCTAGACTACGTATAAGTGCTATCAAATACATATGCGTGTTGAGTGCGTGGTGCGACTTGCTTGTTTGTGTTGACTGGCTCGTAGTTGTTTTCTAATGACGGTGTTCCAGTTCGCCCAACATCACGTACCTGAGGTTCACCCAAAGGACACTGTTGAGTTTGTAGAGAAGAGAGTGCGTTGCTTAGTTGAAGAGGGAGCCGTCGCAGCTTGTGTTGCAGTCGGTAAAACGGAATCCCATAAAGCATTGGAGCTAATTGCTCGGTATGCTGGCTAGTAATTGCGCTCGGACTGCGTATTTTGCGAAATACACTTGCTTAGGGCTATGCTCGCATTCTCTGAACAAGAAGATCTGAGAGGCTGCATCATTTCTGAAGGTGGCATAAAGCTCTGTCTACGATTGACTAACGGAGCGACAGCAACAGGAAAAATTATGGCGGCTCACGCAATCGCAAAACTTGGGGCTAATACTGACCCACAAATCGCTTTTCCTGGACAGAGAGCATGTGAGGTACGAATATCAGATAGTTCAGGTTCACCGATTTCTACGAAATCGGCCTGCTGAACGTAAAGCTGATTGTTCAAAGTTTAACATTATTATTTACTTAGTTTTCTCTCTTTACTCTCTTCTGCTTTCCAGGTAGTCAAACCTCTATGTGAACTTCTGCACCCACACATTGTAGGGGAACTTAATTACGATGCTTTGCTAACATTGACTAATCTGGTGAGTACTTCTCTGCACTGCTCTTTTTCTCCTCTGATTAATACGAGCGAAAACTAGTAATTGTATTATCTCTCAGTGAACTCGTTCAGGCAAGTATCAGCGATTCGGTCCGTCGTCGTATTCTCAAAGAAAAAGCAATACCAAGAATTGAAGAGTTCTGGTTTATGACTGATCATGAGCATCTCCGTTGTGCCGCCGCTGAATTGTTGCTGAATCTGTTGTTCTTGGATGACATCTACAAAGCTACCGTTGAAGTTAGTCTTGAATAATATTATTTATAACTTAATCCGCTTATTTTCCACCCTATTTTTGGGTTGAAGTGGCGAATTCGATTGCTTTCCCAAAGATTCAGATAAAACTTCTCTTATTATCGGAAAAGCGGTCACAAAAAGAAACTTCATATTTCGCTATTAGGTTGAAATCTTATTAAATGATTTACCAAAATCTTACCCCTTTTTACGATGGGAAAGAAGGGAGAGGATCAAAAATTTTTTCTCGCGACATCATAACCACTTCCGCATTTGTTTATGGTAGGAAACACTTGTTTTTTTCTGCAAGGAAAAGATGTTCGATCACTTAGAATGTGACTAAGATGTAAAATATTCATGGAATAATGTCGAAGTGCTAGCTGGCCAAGGACTTTTTAATTTGAAGTCTGTGAATCTAAATAGAGAAGCGGGTTGCTTTTGGTTACAAATTTATCGTTTTTGAATTTCGTCCTACATTACAGCCTGGAACTGACAAGCTAAAGTTGTGGGTTCTGTACGCTGCCGAAGAAAACGAGCGTTTGGCACGCGCGGCTGCAGCAGCATTCGCGATGTTAACAGAAAACGTGGATGCGGATCGCCGAATATTTGCAGAGATCGAGAGTTGGCCAGAAGTGCTCAAAAAGATTGCAATGCATGAAGATTCCGAGGTGGGTCTCTTCGTAATTAGCGCTAACTTTGAATGGTATCTCTCGCAAAGCCTTTTCCTTTTTCATTACTTGACATTCAGGCTCAACGGCGTGGTCTCATTGGAGTTGCTAATATTATGGAGAGTGATGAGAAGTTATGCTCGGAAGTTGTTGCGGTTCGTCATCTTTCAAAGATTCCTAGCGAGTTGTAATACTTATCAGTTTTTTTATTATTCGTTCTTTCGCATTTACTCTTACGTTACGAGTCTTAAGAGCCAATTTTAAGCTGTACGTCGATATCACTTTTCATTTCGAGCTGATCCTTACACTTGCACAATTGGTATGCAAAGGCGTGCTGTCGGTAGTCAAGCGACAAGTCTAAAGGCACAGTTCACGATAAATTTGGTGTATCTAGTTTTAGACGAGTAATAAAGAGGTGGTCCAGATTAGTGTGAAAGTGACGGTGAAAACGCATGATTCGGCCCATCTAGACCAATATAATACTTCAGAAAAGTAGTAAAATTAGGGGTCGGACGAGAATGTGATTATGAAAGTTGCGTGTGAGGTGGTATCGGAAGAGCTGTCCAAATAAGTGGGCGAGCTGTTTTCAATAAGCTGACTGTGTGCAAAGTGTGCATCCCAATGCGATCCAGCAACCTCTTCAGTTTCTCCAACGCCGTGTGGACTGTCCGCCTTTGGGTGTGTACATCGTCTGAACAGGTTTTGAGACTCTTATTGCGTCCTACATTGGCCGTTTTTGTGGCAGCATGACTTGTGCTATCCTTGGAATTCACAAGTTCGTCTTAGGGAGAAAACTCAGAAACTATTTTTATCGTGAACCGTCGTTGGTTTACTAGTTCTTGTTAGGCTTAGCGGCTCCACTTGCCATCGAGCTTTCTGTGTTGTCTATTTTTTTATTCTGTGAAAATGGCCAACGTCAGAATGATTGAATGCATTTCTTTATAGTCTGAACTATTCGAAGTACTAGTTGCTATCGCTAAGCTGGGACCTGCTGATGAAAGCAGAATAGGTGCATCTGAACAGGTAAGCACTGACCAGGGAGGGGTAGTCTACTTATCTTGGAACTTTGAATTCAGACCCAGATAAATCGATAGAGTTTTGAATGCTGTTTACGAAAATGGAAACTAAAACTGCAAAATGATTCTCTTTAAAAAGTTATGGGGGCCCGAATTTTGCTCGACAGTAGTATCAATTGTCTAAAGAAATGTCAGAAAAAGTTTAGAGAGCCTTTGAGAAAATGAAAAAACACTTTGCAAAAGTGCGGACAATGGCGGGTAAGGACCCCTCGTTGTACGCCCACGAAGCGAGACCACTACCACTAGGTCCCGTGGGCGTTTGATGTGGAAGCGACGAGTTCGCAATTCCAATTGATACTACTGTCGAGCGAAATGTGGGTCCCCATAACTTTTTAAGGAGAACCATTTTGCAGTTTTAATTTCCATTTTCGTGAGCAGCATTCAGAACTCTATCGATTCATCTGGGTCTCCATTTAAAGTTCCAAGATAAGTAGACTACCCTTCC
>UZAF01017305.1:25861-49767 GCA_900617895.1 Haemonchus placei
TGGTGAGATCCTGAGGCATCTTAATTTGCAAATGTTGATTCTGAAATTTAGGCGAGAAGAGCTCTCGCAGCTGCTGAAAAGTATGGCATCATCAGACCTACCAATAGGGAGTTGCACGAGCGGGCAAATAAGATTTCGACGGTATCAGAAGAGTAATATGTTAGCTTAAAAAGTTTCTACGGTACTTGATATTTTGCTTTATTTTTGGCATTTCTTAGGTACTCCGTTCAAGTATTTCTTTTTAAATGCATGCATATAGCTTTATATATACATCTTTATCGTTTTATTGAATCACCCTCCTTTCACAAAATGGGAATCCGGGCTTGACTCGCCGATCCTTTTTTCGGAACATATGACCCATTTCTAACCCCAAATATACGAAGGGGAATTCTCCCAATTACTACAACTACACATACGTAGGTAGCACATATTCCGCGGAGACGCATACGTCTTTCGCTTATACTTTGAAGAGCTGCCCCTCCTCCATCTTTTGCTCTTCGTCTGAACGATAACCATCCATTAGTCTATTGGAGCACCTCCTTAGCTGAGCACTCTGATTTGAATTATACCTGCGACTGTTGTCAAATGATGGTAACAACACCATCGGAAGTCGGTATCCATAACCCTTTTTCTGTATACGAATGACTGGCTAAGTTTCAGATTATCGCTAGTCGGACTAGTTTTGGGTCAATTGACATCAAAATTCAAAGAATATATGGTTTCTTATTGAGGCAAACCTTGAGACATGGTCTTGGTAACCTGGTAGCAAGCAATAGATCGGGCTTATCTCATCATTATACTTTACTGACTTTGATCGGGTCTAATTACTGCAGTTATCACTTTTTTTGTCAACATACGCTGTCATTCCGTCTTACCCTATTAACTATACATTATCAAAATGCCACATATCAGAGGGGTACGTACCAGACGGGTCGGGAACACGATTCCTTTCAGGTTCCTTATCGGCCTTTATCAGTTGTTATCACTTTATGCTAGCAGTGCGCCACTGCTGTATGAATATAGGAAGTGATCTAAAGGCGATTTCCAACTCTTATCCGTTGTTATCAGTATTATTCACCTAGGTTTCTATCCCGACACATCCCCCACCAAGGTGCCAAGGTTCCGCTGTTAGCGCGAAGAGCATCACAGGATTTGTTACTCTTTTCTTCTGTGGCTACTTATCAAAATTTGTCAGTTGTTATCAGTCCCTGCTACCGAGCGTACACGACCCCGTAACATCCCACATAACTCAACGAGGTGGCAAGGCTCGTTTGTCGACAGAGGGAGCGTAACCGTAAGGAAGTTATGAGTTGTTGGTCAGAAACGCCGACAAACTGACAGATACACTTAGGGAATAATATACAGTGGGATTGCACGATTTCCGTAGAGTTCAGTTGTTACTCTTTTGAAATGGCTGGATTTTGTTCAGTGATATTATGGTGCCTTTAGGCATGATCCTTTATTTGATGATGTAATCTGATTGTTTATATAATAATGTGAATAAATCTATGCAGTCTCTATACATCTATAAAATCTATGACTGTCATGAAATAATTGAAATCCCTCAGGTCATCATGAAAAACACGGTTTATAACAGCTCTGAAATACGTTTTCGGCGAATGAATAGGAGTCGTTGCTGATAGTCAATACAATCAAGGCATTCGCGAAGAGCATGGGTAATGGTGGCCCGTAGTAAAGGGTCGAATAGCTCAATGGTCTATTTGGAGACGATTCATTTGGAGACGATATCATTTTTCAGAGAACAACACGCATCATGACGGACCGCAACGGTTATGGCAAGACGGTAGTTAACGAGGGTATTTCTACAAATCGCGACTTCAGAAGATCTAGTTTCCTCAGGGACACACCCGCTCTTCCTTGATTACGCAATTCTGATCAACCATTTAGACGTTCTCATAGGAATCAGTAAAAATTTTTCAATCGTGCCCCTTGTCGGACCACATCATAGCCAAGTCGTCTGGAAAGGACCCCGATTGATTGACAGTGGAAGCAACTGTGAAATGTTCAATAACTGAAACTCACCCGAAGCTCAAAAATGAGGATTCATCAATACCTTTGGTTAATTTGATGTGGTTCTTGTACCACTCCAAATGAGACTCTTAGTTGAAGCAAAACTACCCGATTTCCATGAATTGCACCGCTTGAAAGATCTAGCAAACCATTAGAACAACCATTCAATGCATTGCCTCCATATAGGATTGTTGATATTCTGCCATTAGGATTATCACCTTGATCACAATTTTATGCTCTATCCAAATCCATTCTTAACATACTTTTCAAACAGAGACAACGAAGTTTCCTATTGAAGTCATTCACGATACTGTTGTATTCGCAGGTGATGTTTAAGTGCTTGAAGGTTTAGCCGTTTAATTCCATTGAAATGAAGGCAAACATCGGGAGGAATCGAAGATCATGGTATATCTGGTTTCCACGTGAGCAGGTTTACCACTGCCATTATATTGAAAGTGTACGGGGAAATAGTCACAAATTCTGGGAAAATTGGGTTTTGAACGGCTATTTTTAGTGGAGTCTTATTGAAGGGGTATCAAGGGGATAAGGGCGGTAGGAACGGTTTTGTGTAATCGATACACCGTACGCGGGTGTCGCGGGCCGTTTGCTCTATTATTACATTTCTAGCGTTCTTCATACAGCTCAATCGCTATGCGATTATTACTTTAGGCATGATTCTACTGTTATTTCCTTTGTTCCTGCATATCTTACTTGCTGCTACATCCTGCTACATTCCTTCGCACGCGGCCTCTCTTGCCGCGACGCGACCATTTCGTTCCTACTGCACCACTCCCGGTATCAAGTAGGGGCCCTCGTGGAAGCTTACCTTGAAGACCGAATTTCAATGTCTTTGGTATCGGATGATTCTGTAGCCTTCTCAGTTCATGTCGGTACCATCGCAGACACCGCTTACTCATCTGTTAATTAAACAGTCTTCAATGAAGTGAATGAGCAGTTCTGGTGTTTCGCAGTGTCTAAACAACAAGACAGAATTCGGATGATGTCGTATTTACCGCATTGCTAGAAAAACGTCGAGGAGAATCAAAACCGATGCACTTTGCTACCGTAGTAATAAAAATCCCCTATACCCACTTTCTTCGAGAGTTGATGTATTACGGCATTTGACAACGTGGCATTCCGAAAGGCTTGGAAAGCGAAAGTGGATGAGATGCTATACATACCTGGGTTCTATTAGCAGAATGGGAATGATAGTTGGCCTTCCAGTGAAGCTTCTCATTATTTGACGTTACACCGGATTCATCGCCAATACAGTGGGTTTCCCAGTCCTCTTTGAACATCACTAGTAATATGATGGGGGTTAGGACTTACTTCTCTCGGGGCACCTTTTGGCGTACTCCCAAATATGCGAGTTGAACCAATCACCAATACACTGCTATGAAGCTAGGATGAGCTGTTTGTGTGCGGAGACCTTAGTTACCAACGAACGTCCAGCGTATGGACGTTTTCAGCCGTCATGACTTATTCACTCACCAGCTTCACCTTTTTGACTTTCTTTTCGTACTAATCGGCTTTTACAACAGCTTATTAATTTCCATACAAGTTTTAGATGCTTATGTGATGCCTCCGTTCTCTCTGCCTTGTAAGATGGACTGATTTTTTTTTTNTTTTTTTTTGATTTCTGCCCCATGTTTTCACTTTATCGTAGTTTATGTTTCATCCAACCGTTTGCTCAGTTTACCTCGCAAATTTCCATAATTTCTTATCCCGCAGTAGAAGAAGAATCGTTCTGGTAATGAGAGGCTGTTAAAAGACTGAGTCTTGTTCATACTATCCTCCCTGATCTACTTTCAATTAGAAATCAGTGGAAAAGTTGAAATGTCGGACGATTTAAGAGTAATTACCTTCGATATATAAACGGCAACTGGAAGTTGTGTACGGTTGCTTTTGAAATAGAAATGTTAGATTTTTGTATAATGATAAAAGCAGTTCTGCACATAATAGACTACAGCCTTCTTTCATGGTCGAGATTTTGGAAAAAACTGCAAAAAAAGTGGGTTCAGGAAGTTGTGACCGTCTTTGTACTATGAGAAAGCCTAGGAGGAGCTTAATGCAACGTATCTTCCCACTACGAGTCCAGTTCCTATCCGACTCAAGAAGGGATGTAAATTTGTTTTTAGGAGATGATCCATCCCCTTTTCTNTTTTTTTTTCAAACTTTCCTAAGTTGATTCCTATTTTCCTTCTAACAAGAATAAATAGTAAGATATAAAATCATCAATGTGGTCAATCCCAGGCGCCACGCATTTAACTTCCATTGAGAACCATAGTGGCGTTTTGAATACATATGTGGGCTTTACGGCTTGAGGTGGTCATCTGGTGTAAGGTCAATGCTTTTATCTCCCAAACGAATCTGGTACCGATTTACCAACCTCGAAGGAGGGAGCATCAAAATGCCTGAGTGAGTTTATCCACGATGCGATCTCGGTATCATGCATGGGTGAAAGTGCACCAACTGGCACTACACCATCGTGGCCCACGAAATTCACTGATCGCCGTTTGAATTACATTACTGAGTATTTGTATGTTTTTTATTTGAAAAAAATACTTCATAGTGAACTTTTACTTTCTGACAAGTTTTGAATCAATTTGAAGTCAAACATCCAAGAAATGGATCAATTTTAAGTCGAACATATCAGAAATGGATTACGTCTTGTGCGCCGTCAAACTCTCCGTTTTTATGTTAGCCTTGTAATTATGTGAGACCTAGATGATTCGACACCGTGCAGTTGATCGAGGAAACGACACAGAATAGGGAGATGGAAATCCAATTGGTAGGCAAACCATGAATTCCGCACTGCTCGGGAAGTTCTACCAAATATTTAGTCATTTCAGAAAACGCTGACCTTATGTATATTTATTGCAAAGTCGACAGCTTGCATGTGGCCTTCATCAGATGTTTTGTTTATTCTTGACGGAACCATGAGCCTTGATCACTTCCAGTTCCAGAAGGAGATATCATTTGTTACCCAGGTTTGCTTATCATTAATAGAATTCTGCACACATTTCAAATAATTGTTGGGAAAGAAAGCTAAAGTTTAGTCTGAGTACTGTCCATTAGGGTTTTTAGTTTTTACGTTCTGCTCGGATTGCTCACACAGAAAGCCTTGCATCTGGAATAGGCTCAAATTGGGGATTTGGGGAGGAGATGGTGCGAATAGTCCAACCAGGCCATTCCCCCCTTCTACGTCGCATTTTCGAAATTATTTAGACTTGCTTTCAGTTTTAAACGAGAATAGAATATGGGTACATACCGCAACAGGACTGATCAACGTCGAGAACTTTCCCGTTGATTCTCTTTGTTCTCATCCTTTCCAGCCTGACGATAACGAAAAATTGGTCTTTTTAGACGCTGTCCAAAATGAAGATATCGGAAGACGGGGTTCATTTGAGTCTCGCGCAATTCACTCCCAGAGGAAGGCAAGAGTTCGGGTTAGACAAAGTCAAAAATAATGCGGGAGCTCGTCAAGCCGTAGAGGTCAGATGTGTGTCATAACATTTATATGAGATTATAAATATAAGATATTTAGGATCAAAAAAGAATTTTCTTTGTTTTTAGCAGGTACAATTTTCACCATGTGACGTGTTGTCTGACCCGACTCGATGTAATCCTAGAGCCAGCATTAATTCCCTTGCTGGTGAAGCCTTAAGGACGGGAAATCGAAAGTGGGTACCAGATGTAGTGGTGGTCATATCCACCTCAAAATACAGGATTCCTGAAAAGGTAAGACAAGCACATGTGAAGTTTGAAATACCAGCATTCTTTTTCCTTTCTATACGTTTTTCGATTTCAGCTACCACAGGAGACACTGCTCTCACCGAAATCACCTTTACACATCTTCTACATTATTGTTGGTGGTACCTCTCCAGATGAGAAGCGTTTCGAACCGTCAGCGACGTCAATTAATCTGAACGCTGTCGATTTTTCTGCTTTGGAGCGACTTGTACTGCCACTATGTGAGACAGTGGAGTCATTCGTTGGAGGTAGAGTTTTTTTTTACATTGCAGAAAGAGCTATTTGTGTGAGTTAGAAGAACTTTTAGAGGGAGTCTTAGGTAACAGAGATTCGGTTAAGATTCGAACTTTTACAGTGTTTTTCTAAGGTTGGCCATTTATGGACGAAACTTCAGTCTCGGACGGGACCCGAACCCGTGCTTGTGCTTTCCGGGTACCGTGCTCTATCCGCTCTATCCCCTACACTACCAAGATCACACCTGCCCTCGCCTTCTAATGGCTTATATGCCGTAGCTTATCAACGCTCATTCGTACAACGTGTTGAGCCGATAGTGTGCGGGATAGTACATCGTGCCAGGAAAGCACAAGTACGGGTTCAAGTCCCTTCCGAGACTGCAGTTTTGTCCATAAATCGTCAGCCTTGTGAGCCAAAACATCTGTACGAAGGAGGACAGGGAGTAATATTGAGCAGTATCGTAACGAGCCTTAGGATCAGTACTGTTTTCCATTTTTTCAAATTCACCTTCACAACAGCTTGGAAAATCAATTTCGGTATCATTCTCCCTTAGGCTTAGGTTTAGGCTTAGGTTTAGGTCTATTACGTGTGCAAAAGGCTCATGTAGGATGGTAAATATCGATAAATAAATACCCTTGAAAGAACGAAAGCAATGGGGCCCATACAGTGACTTGCACATCCCCTGGCCACTATAAGTCATTGTACCATTCGTGTTCGCGTTTTCGGGACGTTCGCGTCTGAAGCGGATATGAACAACACTAACTACTTCTCATTCCAAACGCTGCCCTGCTGGTTTTCACGGTAGACTTCTGATACTCAACGAAAGTTCATGTTATTTACTAGACTTCAAATACGAGTAGGCGTCACTAGACTACAAATACGAGTAGAAGTCAAAGGGCTGGCGCATCCCAGGAGGATCGTATCACGTTGATCAGGGCAAATTCCTAACACTGCAGGACTGTTGAAATTATTCGATAGTGTTTCGAAAGTAGTTCGTATAGATTTCTTTCCCAAAAGCGGGATGGAATTTTTGTGGGCACTGGTCGCTAGTCTCCATGGCATCAGCCGCCGGGTTGGCCCTCAGAGTGTTGTGCACTCAGCCACCACTTGAAAAGGATGTCGATCGCCGATCTTGGATGGTGGAATTATTTGAACTGGAACGTCACCAAATGTACTCATCACGATGAACTTGATACTGTTTCTTGGACTACGAAATGTAAGTGTTTGAAGCGAAATGGCACCCATACTTCCAGAACTCTTTTTGATGAAACCTTCTATCTTTTCTCTTGCTTGCAAAATGAAATGTGAAGAACAAGAAGAAGTTTACAATTCTTCCTCTTTTTTCAAAGGAGTAGAGAGCTGTACAAATGGGAAGTTGAGGGTGAGGTGTTGTAGAATTTGTCAGACATACTACTAGTGCTTTGTCTGGTCCTGAAATTTTTTCGCAACTATCCATTTTACTTTATTTGGCTCTCAGATACAGATGTTAGGGCTTTAAGAAACTTCTCGTTTGACACATCGCTTCATCTGAACGAATACTTTCAGGTGGTCCCAAAGTTGCAGCTTTTGGTTCCACATGCTGGCTAGTAACTTGTATTCTGCTAGCAATACTCTTATTGACCATACTTGTGCTTGGATATGCTGTTTATGCGTACTGGAAAGAAGGTGAGTTACAGTTAAAGGGTAGAGGATAAAAATTTTGGGCACTAATTAATCCCGTTAGTGGAATGCGCCCAAGCATTCGACTCCCACTCAGAACAGTAGAGGCGTATTGAATGCGTACGTGGCCGATACAATGAATTGCGAAGGACAGCCGCTTTACAAGTTGAAGTCCTTTCATCTTCCCAGACAAGTCTGGTACCAGTTGACTGGCACCGGAGGGGTGGAAGGCTTATTTGGCCTAGGCGGGTATCGATCTGGCATTTGAACATGTGGCCATGCTTGTAAGATAGTGCGCCACTTGCCGTTATACCACCTCCGTCTTGAGTTGCAGTTACCCCGTCAAAACGGAAATGTAATAACAAATGACCCTATCCCCACTATCCGGGAACTGTGTAATTGGTAAGATCCAGTAGACGGGTCACAAAGACTACTCATCACCCCATTCCATTCCTTGAGCCTTTGTACAGTCTGAATTAGCATCAAAATAGTAACGCTCTTCCGAATATAGAACAAAAGCGTGGCACTTCCTTGGGAGTGGTTTATTGTGGTTCTCTTCACGATTTGGCAACAACGCCAATTTGAGAATCCGCTTGTATCCACTTTTCTACCTTTTTGATTTCCAACAAAAAGTTGTAAGGGGCAGGACCCCTAAGTCACTAGAGGTGCTACTATCACACGAGCGCTCTATCGGGCCAGCAAACTAAGCGTTCTGTAACCTAGAGATTTGGTTCGCTGCTTCACACAACATAGACGTTCACAGAAAGTAATGCTCTAGTTCAGACAGTTGACTGCTGTAGGCCTTTCCTAGGGGTTTTAGGACTGTAGTTTTGCGGTTCTAAATGGTAATCAACCAAGTAGATTTGTTAAATTTAGTAGACTTCCATTTCACCGATGCCTCTGTGACGGTATGAGAAATAAAGATAAGGACGTCGTAGGTAGGTAGTACGTCGTAGGTATCGTCGGTAAAAGCTGTTCTGTAAATCCCATAACTTAAACTTTATAAACATCCGTCGCTCTTTTGTTGTTATGAAGAATCGGCCATGAAGGGTCAGTCAGCTATAAAGCCGATCTTGGTTGGTCTGCCAAAAAAGCCAAAAAGTCTAAGCCATGCCTCAGCTGTCGTGCTGGGTGGTGTGCATTCGGGTTAAAGACTCGTTGCCCAAAGTCACTGTGGTTATTTTTTCTAGTTTATCACTTTGTCTATTAGAGTTTAGGGCGGACCCTCGAAGTGAAATTGAAAGAAATGGAGAAAGCGCTCAGAACACAGAATGAGTTCTTCACAGCGAAGCTACACTCCCAGATGGAAGAGCACATCAAAGCCAGTGAGAAACATGCAGAAGAGCTCAGGAAACAAAATGAGTCCATGCAGGTCAGTCCCAACTGTACCAGACTGGTCTTTGATTTCTAACAGTTGTTCTGGGGGACACAGAAGGGCTAGTTCCTGTAAGACTGTATTGAATGGTATCTTGTAATGAAGTGGATTCAGAAGCCACTTCTCTGCTCACATGCTCCGCTCATCTTGCTCTCAGACCATAGAGATTGTATTCTAAGTTTCAGGCGCAACAAGCGGAATTTCAACGGCAGCAACAGCAGCATCTCTTATCTGCCCCGCCATCGTCAGTCGTCCAGGCCCAACCAATTATTTTACCATATCTTGCTTCCAACTCAGGTTAATCCAAGAAATACCATAGTGAATTTCAAAAACGCTCTGGTAAAGACTTTTCGAGAAAAGGTTAATATTTGCGAGTAGAAACTCTAGCCTGGGCTGAAGTCTTTCTGAATTTATAGCGAATGGGCTGTCTAAACGGAATACTTCAGAACATCGGCATGGGAACTGCGATAACTGGAAATGTCTTCACAAAAAAAACAGGCCTTTGATACATGTGATAGTAATTTTGTCAACCAAGGCATTGTTCTAAAGTATTGAATGGGATGCGACATGTAAATGGGGTAAATGGGGTGAATAAAAAGCCAAAACTGGCAATGCTCTCATTGTTAGTCGCCCACCTCTACAGTAACACTCTTCTGCAATCCGATCAGTATGTGGTGGCGTACAATTTGACGAAGAACTCGTAGCATTCAACATTTTCGCTACGGACACTTTGACCAATGAACTTGACCCATACGAACGAAGTTTGATTGAGTTTACGGCTTCCGTTCGCTACAAGTCTGCATCGGGTGTTCGTTTACACTACTAAAAAAGCTCGTTGAATTTGAGCTTTCTTAGGGTGATGAATAAATAAATGATCGAGTTGAGTAGGATTATCGGATTTAACTGAAGTGCTCAAAACCACTAGGCTAGGTCTCGCCTGTGGGATTCTATGACTTCGTTAGTTCGTTTTTCACTGATCAATCTCTTTTTCCATCTGAATACCCTATAACTTGAAAATGTACGATGCTCTCTGAATTTCGTCGTACTTCTTTACGATCTGCTCTATTTAGCCGTTTCCCAGCAACCGGCGAATCCAGATTTGGCTGTGAGAGATTCTCCATTCATAATGCAAGGGAATGGCCCAGGGGTAAGTTACGAAAGATCGCTGGCTAAAAGGTCGCTAGAGTTTCGTTTTTGTTACAGAGATTTGTTGAGCACAGTTTTAACAACAGAAGCGATGCCGGTACACAGTCCGTGGTAGGTGGTGATCTGAATTCGGGAGAAAACGATGGACATATGAGCAAGAGCGGTAAGTGGGCTGCTTGATTCAAAGGTCTTAAAGTCATGGAAGAGGTTTCAGACGAGGAATTGAAGCTTCGCCTCGACAAACTTGAAGAATCGCTCGTCAATGCAAGAAAGCCGAATGAGCAAGGAGGTCCTGAACATACAGACCTCAGTAAATCATCCGATGAACAGTGTTAGTTCTTAGTTCATCCAGATTTTCCTGAAAATATTACAATTTCTGGAAAGGATATTGAACTGTTTGAAAGGCTATTTTCAATGCACCTACTTGCACTATGCCCCGTAGTTTTCTAGGGTTGACCACTAACCAACCTTTGAAAGTAGCGGAAGGGTTGAAGAAAGAATAAGGGCGAGATTTGATATTTTTGATTTACATCGATTAGTGTCCGAATTCTAGCGACAATCTACTTTGTAGCAGTTTTTACTTTATCAGTTCTTATTGCATTTCCTTCGCTCTGTTCTGAACACTTTGTGGCTGACTTTACCCAAACGTCTAAAGTCTGAGCCTACATTGAAAGGTAGTTTCTGCATTGCCCATTCTATCAGTCCGGACACCTACTTCCTACATATTACCGACGGCTACTAGGGATGTTTTTTTTAGAGCAAAAGTTGTTAGAAATTTAAGAACGGGGGAGAAACACACAAAAATTTTTTACCACTTCGAGAAGAATTTGAAAACAAACTCAAACATGACGAGAATTCCCCTGGGTATTTGTCAGATCTGAATTCTTTTACAGTAGCCTGGCAAAACTCAATTCCGCATACAATTTCCGAAGAGGACAGCAGTGATGCAGCGACTGACGACTCCGGTTACGTAGCCAGAGGAGGTTTGTTCTCCCGTTGGCGGCTGGTTTTATAAGAATTACCCGAGCCATTTTTACTTTGCCTCTCATTCACTCTTTAATCGAATATTTTTCAGGTCACCTCCCAGCAAATCATCCTGCTCGACAGCTTCCTCCAATTGACCTACTCTTTTTAGTTGACAGCTCAAGCAGTATTGGCATCACAAATTTCGAGGCGGTAAGTAAACTCGCCTCTTTTTGTTAGACTGTCTTAAATTTGAATTCCACTAATGGGGAATTGAAAGCGTAAATCTTCTGTGATTTCTGAATGAATGCAACCTATCCTCGCTGTGCCCTATCTGGGCTGCTTTCGACCAGACAAGAAGTTCGACCTTTGTAGACCTTTCAGAGGCTTTTACCCCAGGATACGTCAACTGCGCTTCTGCGTGTTCTTCTTTCATTTCATTCAATCAATCAGTCAATCAAGGCTCAATGATAGGCGTGTAAGCACTGTTTCTCCCATAAAAGTTTGTTAAGGATAGAATTTGGAGGGAACAGGGCATGGTCGGCCTCGACGGTCTCGGTAGACCAAGGGAGAGAGAGCGCGCTGCCTGGAAAGCACAAATGCGGGCTCGAATCCCGTCCGCGTCCGATATGTTGCCTACAATTCGCCAACCTTGTGAAACCTTCAAAATCAAAGCCTATTCGACTTTTATTTAGATCAAAACGAACATCATCAATGTGCTCGAAGATGTAGATATTGGTCCGGGAAGATCTCGTGTCGCTGTTGTACAGTACGCTTTGCAACCGAGCGTTGTTTTCGGTTTTGACAAATATTATTCACTGAAAAGTGTACAAAGTTAGTTTTTCTTCTCCTATCCCACCCAAATTAAATCCCATACTTGTAACGGATGCCTTCAGGAGGCGTGGAACGGATGTCGTACACTGGCGGAGCGACGATGCTTGCTAAAGCGCTTTCATTTGCAGCTGGTCTACTATACAGGGAGCAGAACATGNGGGATATGAAAAAGCGAAAGCACAAGTTAATGCCCACGCCACGGCATGATCGGTTGCAGGTGAGTCGGGCTTCGATATTCCCAAGCCACTAATTTCTAGTCCACTGAAATACAAGAATAAAGATGAGATTTCGTTTTCGCGTTGATCAGCCATGTTGGATTGCGAGCACGCTTCCTACCTCCATCCAGGATAGTAAGGGCGTTTGAGTGCGTTCATTACCCATAGGTTAACCTGAAGGTTCAACTGATATAGAAGCCAGTGCCTTTATCGTTACCAGTAAGAAGATCCTCATAGCTGAAAGGAATCGTAGGCTTTGGGAAGGAGGGTGGGGAGGAGAGGGTATAAGATATGAGCTCAGTATCCGATCCTCGGAATAAATGAGCAGTAGAGCCGTTCGTGGACACTCAGATCTTGCCCTGGGTGAAGGACTAAGTAGAAGAATCGTTCTCTCCATATGAAAAACCCTTTCAGGTGTTGTGTCTTGTATCAGATGGTGCCTCAGACGACAACATCGATAAATCAACGGCTTATCTTCATGAAAAGTTGCAAATAAAGGTAAGTCATAATATGTCATCAAACCGGACCAACGTGGATTCGAATCTCTCAAGATAAATGAGTAGGACGGAACTGGATGGTTCTGTTCACGTTTATCGTAAACTATTAAAATCACTTCTCAAAACAAAACTTATGCCTATGGTCGTCAAGGAAACCCCACAAAAGTACTAGTTACCCTTTCGTTTGTTAGGAGGAGTCTATTCTTGAGCCAAAAATCACTTTAATAGTCTTTTGATGGTGAAGAATTGAAAATATTTCTCGGCTTTGAGAGCGTAGAAGGACGATTTTTTGAACAACATACCCACAAAATGGTTGACCTATTTTGGATAATAACCTTGAAGCTGGACTGAATTCGAAGAATTTTACTCCAAACCAGAGATTTTTTTTCAATTTGCTGCCACACAAGTACCGATGTTCAGATCTTTGCCATGGTAACACGGCATTTCAACAAAAGCCGTCTTCTGTCTGTTACTCGGTACGAAGGTTCAATTTTCGTTATGGACCAAAAAGAAAGCATAAGTATTTGGCTTTGGCGACAACAGGTAGACAACCCAGACCTTCACTTCGGCCACTTCAGGAATATCCGGCATATTCGTGGTTTCAGAAAATGTGGGCTGAAAACTATGCCGCATATATCCAGAGGGAAAAGTCAATGCCGTTAAGCGTCAAACACAGTCCGAAGAAGAGTGCTCGAACAGAAGAAACACAACCGAAATCGCCCAAGTCTTTGTGATCTCACTTTACTGTGGTTACTTGCTTTGTTCCGGTAAACAATCTGTGATATCTCATTATTGGCCAATATACCCAGTACTTTCATGAAAGCAATAAAATCTTCGAATAGTAATGGACATCTCATCAGTTTTTCCTTGCCAAAGAAACTTCCCCCTTACAACTTGGAACTTATACACTCAAATTAGGTTGATTAGAAATCTCACATAGGTTTTAGAGCGTTTGATCGCCTCTAAGGCATAGCTGCCAGCAATAGAGACCTTTATCTGATTTTATTGGCAGCATTTGAAAGCATAGCAAAGAGCGACTGTTGCTTAGCGTCCCTTGACACCAACGGAATCTGGTCAGATTAGTGTCGGGACCTCAGGACTCACCCCACAACTCCGGTACGGATTTGGCCAGAAGCTGTAGGTGATATAGGGACATTCAGAACATGCTCCCCTCTGCCACGTCCTGCTTTCAATCCTCTCTATGTCTATTCCTGCATCTTCAGGGGCTAATCATGAAGAGATCCTTACAGTGAATGTTAATAACCGATTCACACGGTTACAGGTACGCACGCGCCAGTGGTTTCGCGCCCTGGGCGAGTGCGGCGAGAGCGGCACGCCTCCTAGGTAGATCCCAACTTCCACCTTCTTTACCCCATGCTTGATATTAATGGTCTGGTTTCGACGTGGGGATCGTGTTGATGTCTCCTCGGTCAGGTCCGACCTGCTGATGGTAAGCAACTTCGTGACCTTGCTACATGACAGTTTCATACTGGGCTTTCTGTATGACAGAATATGGTACTATACGAATGTAATGAGGTTCTAAACACTATTCAATGTTGAGTACAAGAAAGAAGTATTAATATACTTTATTATTTAATGCAAATAATTTGTTAGTTGCATTTTTGTACTTATTTAACTAGTCATAATTTGAGTTTGTTGAGAACGTTGTCCGACGTCAACTTGAGCCTGTTGAGAAGGCTGTCCGACTTCGATTTGAGTTTGTTGGGAAGGCTGTCCGACTTCGATTTGAGTTTGTTGGGAAGGCTGTCCGACTTCGATTTGAGTTTGTTGAGAAAGTTGTCCGACGTCAACTTGAGTCTGTTGAGGAGGCTGTCCGACTTCGATCTGAGATTGTTGAGAGTTTTGTACGACGTCCATACGCGGTTTTTGTGACTTCGCTTCTTCCAGACTATCTCTTCTACTTGGATTCTGAAGCCAACTTTCTCCCGATTTGACTTTCACTTCTCGTCTTTCTTTTTTCCGAGTTCTGTCTTTCTCTAAGCTGAGGTTCCGACCACGCCTGGAGGAGTCTGATCCCCGTCTTCGACCACTTTTCGGAGTGTCTGACTTTCTTCTCCGACTACTCTTAGATGAGGTCGACGAATGTGACTTGAACGACAATTTCTTAAAGCACTTGACATAATCTCTCTGAAAAAATATATTTTTGAGACTTTAATCATATATGAACTTCGCTGTATTCCTTACTGAAGGGACTTGACTAGTATAAATGTGATTAGCTGGCCCTAATGAAATAATGGCCACAAGTAGAAAAGCAGTATCAAAGTTCCTGAAGTCAAACCCCCACAGACCTATTTAACTTCCCATCTTCAAGATCGACTTATCCCTATCGCGCAGTTCTTAAAGATGCAGAAACTTCCCTGAGCAGCTTCCAGAAGGAGAAAGGGACCAGAGGCAGAGAGAAAGGGACAAGATGGGAGGGGATGTACAAGAGAGAAAAGAAAAATCTGCCCTAGTAATCCATAAGAAGGATTCTTTCACGAGAGATTGTCTCCTAACTTTGGGAGAACTATCAGGTACCATTGTATGGGGCCCCTCGTCACAACCCTTGCCAAATCAGCTTCATATTTCTCATTTTCTACCAAGTATATCAATGAAATAATACGAAACTTCTGAATAAGAGCCTGAATACTTGCCTGATAACGATATGTGGATTTTGGTTCATCGAATGTGATCGTTCTAGGACTCCTTCGAACCTTTTTAGAGTGCTTCTTCTTACGATGAGTGTTGCCTAGTATGAGAGACTTCGTTGGAAGCTTCATGTAGGAAAGGTCACGGAATTCCGGCTAACTCACTGCATAAGTTAACCATAGTGCGGACTGAATTCCCAAATAGCACATCTCTCGAATAAAAAAGTTTGTCCCTCCTCTTCAATACCCGTAGTTTGTTCATTGGGTCAAGAATCACTCTGAAATCAGTGAATGCGCATTGGCTCAAGCGGATCATCGAAATGAAGGATCGGAAGAGTTCCCTTTGGCTATAAATGAAATCTTCAGTTCGAGCCTAGAATCTCGGATACATCAGTGTTCCCCCATAGCTCAAGCTAGCTTCCTTCTGAAGTCAGCTCAATAGAATCAAATTCTTTTTAGAAGACAAGTTACTGTGTTTGGACGAACGAGCTAGCTCCACAGTAATTCTGTGGCGATCTATGGTAATGGGGAGGTAAAAGCGAATGTGCTCACGGTGTTTCTGGCATGTTCACCAACTTGACTTTTCCTTTGCTGACATCAAGAGCTACCTCAGCGTTTAACTCAAGGTCGTCTTCGGTGCTGTCATCCTGAAAACTCAGTGTTACTTCTATCTGAGTCACTACTGTAAATCATATTGTCATGGTTCTCAGTAACCATCTATTGATCCAGCCAATGAGTGCTTAGAGCTGCGCCGGTACGCCTGTCTCTTCACCGGTCCTTGCAAAACATTTTCAAACGATAACTACCCTACTTTAGTGAGGGAAACTATACGCCTGTCAGTAGGTTTGGTAGATTTGCTCTCACTCTTGCTCTTATATATGATTTGCTAACCCAGAGCTCACAAAAACTACAAGACACCAACATAGTGTGTCTGCAACCATTTATCCAGGTGTTGGTTTGAAAGTGGGGGAGCCGATATGGAGAATAATCGTAATTTAAAGAAGAGTTCAGGAATAGTCGTAATAGTTAATGTAGCTTGGTATAGCGGTGTTGAAATGACGTGACGGAATTCTTCTGATTCACCCACTTTCTGCGGTTGAGAGTAGGTGTGGAAAGGGAGCCCATGCTCAAGGAGCCACCAGAGCTTGATTGAATCAGATCACGAGAGGGCTTTNGGGGGAGCCAATATGGAGAATAATCGTAATTTAAAGAAGAGTTCAGGAATAGTCGTAATAGTTAATGTAGCTTGGTATAGCGGTGTTGAAATGACGTGACGGAATTCTTGTGATTCACCCACTTTCTGCGGTTTAGAGTAGGTGTGGAAAGGGAGCCCATGCTCAAGGAGCCACCAGAGCTTCATTGAATCAGATCACGAGAGGGCTTTATCCACCATACTTGCGGAACCTCTCAATGCCACCTTTCTTTGAACACCTCATCATATGCTTAGTGACAAATGCTTCAGGCACAGTAAAGAAGCCGAGACGCCCTTCAAGCAAAGTAATTACCAAATCGAAAATTGTCGGTCTTTGTTGTTTCGTCCAGAATGGTTCCCCATTATCCATGAGCTTTCCATTGTTGTCCTTATTGCCCAATACCGGTCTACATCCACTTGGCAGACTACCTCCAGAAAACATAGAAGGTGAAAGGGTAATACTCTGAAAGTTTCGTTCGACTACTCTTTCCTATGAAGACCTGGTCGAATAGGAATTTACCCTCAGCAGACTGAATGTCTCTTTCTGATTCTTGACAATCTGAAAAGCAAGTCTTTTAGCCAGTGACGGTTTCCAGCCAATAGTGAAAAGGAACCGTACTTCTCTGCTTTTCTGTCGTTGCAGTGGCTGGGGGAACACGTCGTCACCTCGTTTCACTTCACAGTTCTGCTGAAGAAATAGGCCCAGGAATTCGAAAATCAGAAATTTCTAGAACTAACCGCAATTCTTCCAGACTCTTTGGCTTCTTTTTTCGCTTGCACTTTACTGATGAAGCATTGCAATGTATGCTCCTTGATCGGTTGGCTCACAAACATTTTCACTCTCCGCACAGCTTTCTCACTGATGTCTTTGAGACATTCTGAAGCAGACTTATCGAATTTGAGGGGGCCAACAATGTCTAGGTATATAAGGAATGTAGAGTGAGGGCATCGCACTTTGAAAACCTCTCAGCAGCTCGTAGGAAGTTGAAGTTGGAAAAGAAATTATGAATCAACACTCACGCAAACTTTTAGATCCGCTGTCGTCTATTGCGTGGATTATACTAAACGGATCATATTGAGAAATCCGAATTAATTGAACCCTCGCCATTCCGGCACCAATCAATTCACTACCACGGCATCTTTTACCCATTGCTTTTTTTCTCAAGGTAGTAGTTTGAAGTATTAGTTTTCAATAGAAGTATCTTTGAGCTGTGCATGATGTGGCTAAGATTTTCGCATCTGGACATTCTGCCATCACATCATTCGGCCTACTCTAAAACTCTACAACAACGAGCTTGACCTTAGAGCACTGACTTTTCTCCCACTAATCATTTTGCCTTCCTAAACCGCAATTAGATGTTGGCTTCGCGATATTTCAAGAGTGGTCTCATGTTACCAAATGATATTTCTGGCAGTACCTTCCTACGACAGACTTTTCAACGCTTCCATCGGTGTCACTTGATAGAGCTTCCTTGTCATTTTCCAATTCAGGAACAGCCTTCTTCCCGTGATCAGAGGGCTTACCAGCAGTCAGTAACCTGAAAAATGTGAATTAAAAAACGAGCTCACAGAGACGATGCCCATAAGTTTTCTTGCCAAACGGTGAACACAACAAATAAACGATATACGGGACTGCAAGGTGCACACCACCTGCACCACCCTACGTGCTCGCTTGGTTGGAGAAGGCTTATTCAACCTGGTTGATCGTGAACCTCTCTAATATCATAGAGACCTTCCTCTACGATCCATTTTCGACTGGCTTTCGACGAGAGAGCATGGAGGAGTGTACGGACAACAAGCAGACACGCTTTTCTTTCGCGAGTGGGAGAACACGCAGAAACAGCTTCCCCGTCTGATTCCTTCAGAAATTTTCGCTGGCAACAGTCTTGAAACCTATGCAGAGGCTTTCACTCCGTCTCATCCAGCTTTTCGAAAAAAATCTTTTGGTAAACAAAGATCCTTGTCCGTTTCGGCAAGACAACGGCAGCAGCAATGGCACCCACCAGTTGGCTTCCTGTACCACCTGCTCGTCAATGGGCGGATCTGTTATCAATTGTGTGGATATCATGGATACCATCCTCCACAGGCCTAAGTTCCTCGACCACTCGTAGATTACATTTCATGCATAGCTGTTATTGATCTTACGCAAATTATCATTGTTGCTTCGAAGTAAGCATGAGAGTAGAAGTTCTGACGAGAGGGTAACTCCCGGTTGATATGGGACAAGAGAGTGTTATTTTCACAAAGCGTCGAATACTTGTATCCACACTTACGGAGACTTTTCTGGTTTCCTGGTCTTCTCTGGTCTCTGAAGATGAGATGGCGGCCTTTCTGCATGAGGTCGGGTTTGGACATCGTGCATCTTGGTTGTTTGGAGTTTTGTGAGAGGCTTTGAGGAGCCGCCCGTCGACATTGGTGAGTTGCTACTGGTCACATAACCTGGTTGTGACTTCGCAGTGAAACCCTTGACTGGGGGCGGCGCTATTTCTCCCTGATTATCAACGGCCCGCGGTCGCGGCTGCTGCGCGGCGACTACGGTATCCTTCCGCGGGGAGTTCGATGCTATCCCTTCATAGCGCGCGATCGGATGCGGCGAGCGCGACGCGACATTCGGGAAGAAGGTACCAGACCCCTGGACTGGGAGGGTTCCACCAGTGTTCTTCTTCACGCATTTCACTGTAATTACTTGAGATTTGTCTATGATTGAAAACTTCAAAGATGTACGCATAATTTGGCGTTTTTGTACCATGCTTGTTTTTCGTAGAATCTTTTGATGCATCCGTCGAGCTTGTCATCTAAACATGCTTCTGTCTTCTTTTGTACGATTTAGAAGTAAGAAATATTTCAAAGTTCAGCTCCCTTATGTTACTCACTTTAATCGTGCCTTTATGATATGGTTTAGTGCCTTTTTTCACATTTTTCGCATTATCGGTACTGACTCCTCCTTTTCCATGGGAACTGAAAAGAATCCTATTGTAATATTTAATCAGATTTAATTTAGTCAACAGAGCTAAGTTCTTCCTTACTCAATCATGAAAACCGCAAAAACATACGCTTTTTTAACGCTTCCATGTGGCTCCACCATTCGGTATATGATCCAAAGTAAAAAATGAGCTAACCACAAGCGTATGGGGGATATATTTATGCATCTCCACACAAAAGACTGATAGCTTGAGATAAGAGACCTCATTCGCCTGCCACATTCTCCCCCCTCCCATACGCACAGAGGTGTGTAAACCTGCATGAATGTCGACTCCAGTAGAGATTCAGGAATATTTGAACTAAACTAGCTCGATTCTGCACATCGGTCTTCCATTTATTCGAATGGGTACAATCTCCTGAGACTATATGCATAGACAAGCTGGTTGAAGGAGTTAACACCGAAATGATCCCCATCTAACCGTTGCTGAAAGGAAGAGATAAGAAATGCCATGTTTCTGTTGACAGAAGACATCGAAATAAAGGCAATGATCCATAAGGAACTGGAAAACGGGAATGAAATAAATGAAATAACACCCTAATTGATTCAAACCGCCTCTGACATTAAAAACATAAATGTTCCTTTTCTTTGATGATTCCGAATTCTAGAAGTTTGAGCTCACGTTTCTTCCAAGTTATTTATTCCGTGAACAAAAGCAGAATCCAATCCAAGAACCGAATATTTTACAAACGAACCAATATTAGACTTTGAAAGGAGAGCCGAGAAATAAAGTGCCAGCCACACAAATGCAGCATACAACCAAAGCAATTTACAATATTTACAACAAAAAACAACAATGTATAACTAATCCTTGCTAGAAATTTTGTGAAGGAAATCACATCATTGGCTGAAATCTCGGAATGGCATGCTTGCCACAGGGTTCTTGTAGTCACGAACAGGAGATGGTGGTCTGAAAGGAAAGGTATACCGATAACCGTTCTACACTACTTTACAGATCTTGAAGAGATGTAGATTCGAATAAACTCGAACGAGACCTGGTTGGTACCCCGACCACAGCTGTGGAAGAGGCGCCGAATGGTAAATAACAATATTACCGGTTGGGGAACAACTATGAGAACATCAAAATCATCAATTTATCATTAACTAACTAGAGACAAATTATAGTAGACTTTACTGACCTATATTTAGGACCCGCCGGTGCAGCAGTTGTGGCCCACGTCACTGCTGTGTTAGGTACTGTATGCAGTGTCAATCCTGTGTGCGATGCGGTTCCAACAGGATGATAATATTGTGGCGTTGGGGCTACAAATAAAAAAATTNGAATAAACTCGAACGAGACCTGGTTGGTACCCCGACCACAGCTGTGGAAGAGGCGCCGAATGGTAAATAGCAATATTTACCGCTTGGGGAACAACTATGAGAACATCAAAAAAATCATAATATCATGAATAAACTAGAGACAAATTATAGTAGACTTTACTGACCTATATTTAGGACCCGCCGGTGCAGCAGTTGTGGCCCACGTCACTGCTGTGTTAGGTACTGTATGCAGTGTCAATCCTGTGTGCGATGCGGTTCCAACAGGATGATAATATTGTGGCGTTGGGGCTACAAATAAAAATTTATTCAAAGGAACACACCTTCGTCACAAAAAAAGCCATGTTCAGCTTTGTAATGTAATGTGCTAGGCTGCTCTCATAATGCGATCGACTAGGACTGGCTGTTCACTCTTATCGGAGCAAGAGATTATAGATCCAGCTGGTTCAGAAATTTCGGACGCCAAACCCATCACGAAAATTTCGGATTGCTTTTGCACGCGAGCATTAGAAGAAAAAAGCCTCTATCAAAGGCTGATGACAAGCTCGCATCGAAAACAACTCTACAGAAGCCTCTTTGTGTACGGTTTGAACTTCTTCCTCGGAGTGCACTCAGCCTTTTACAAAGCATAAAGCCAATATAACAAGTAGACGCGAAAACAATACAACTGCAGTACTGCGGTAAATTTCTGGGCCCCCCTCGCATCCTAATATAATTGCCGTGAGAAAGAAGCACAACATTCAGAATAGCAAGCAAACGAAAGTAAGAAACCGACTACTCACCAACGGCAGGGTGGTACTGCGCTGCAGAAACCAGAAGCTTCGATTGATCCAACTCACCAGCTGAAACGAAAAAGTTTAGGGGACTATTGCATAAAATTTTCGTCGGCTGCTGACTACTGGCTACAGTTTAAAGCAATCCGCAGAGATGACGTTTAGCAAGCGGTAGTCGTAATTCTGGAAAAACGAAAAGAAGCGTACAGCGGGAAGGCTGGCTCAAATATTCGATGAATCTGTGCCACATACTTATGCCTAACTGGGAGTAATGTTGGAAACAGTAATCGTCAGTTAAAACTTGAAACATGAAAGCAATTTGCACAACTTGAAAACCCACTTTGAGCTTTTCTGAAGTTTTCTATCACACAAGGAAGAAATGTGTTATCCTTCATGTGAACAGTCACAAGGGCCATCAAAAACTCCATAGGAAGAACGTCATCTAGCAATTGGCCTAAATTGATAGAAGGCTTGGGGACTCACACTAACCATGCTTTCGGAACTGAGTGAATTATAAGAGAGAAAAAGAAAGAAGACCGTGTTACCAAGAATCGAATCAACATTCGCTGGCCCTGCGGCGATTGCCGCTTCTGACTGAACAAGTGCAGCGACTTTGGCTTTTCTGAAACATGACCACGTAACTTTACTGAACTTGGCGTTTCGAAGAAAAAGGTGAATAAAATTTTACTCACTTTTCGAATACCTCCTTTTCCCATTGAAGAAACTGCTGCACATACTTATTGTAGGATTCAGTTCCAATTTGCCGACTGAAATTTGATTTCTATGCGATTAATTTGAATTTCGTCAAACAAACACCTTGGACTAATCGAGTATATAGCTTTCCAATTAGAATTGATTTTTGCGAAAAAGGCTCAAACAATCTAGCGAAAAACTGAATCGAATCGCTCAAAATCAGTCAGCATTTAGTGATTTGATTCTAGTTCCAAGCTTTCTATGGACTTTCTTTCTTTTCTTTCTTTGTACCATCCAGTACCGACAGCAATCTCATATAGAAATTCCAGAGAAAATCACCTGTTATCAATTTTCCATTTCTCGAACTTCGCCTTCTGCTCGGCATACTGCCGTTCCATAGAAGATATAACTTCAGCATTAGTCTGAAACCGAACAAAACTATTGGGTATTTTATGAGAAATATCAAAATTGAAGGCTTCAAGACACCCGAAGTAACCTGTGCGGTAGCCATATCGATGGTGAACACTCGTTGATGAAGAATCGAAATTGAAAACACAAAAGTTAAAACTTTGGATGCAGGTGCCCACTTTCCCACGAACACCTTGAGCGAACCTTTAAAACAGCGGCTGCGTCGCAGTCAACGCCGTGGAGCAGGAAATTCGCTGGGGAGCACAGGAATTTCGAGTGTTGGATTGCATTCCCAAATAGGAAAAAAGCAAGCTCACTTTTCCTAGATATGCTTGAGCGAGAACCAGAATCTCGAATCCTTGAGAGATCTGTGTGTTAATACGTTCCATGAAGAATAGCAGTTGCGCTGGCATCAAAAGATTGCCAACGATATGGAACGAAGGTCGTGAAGATGCCCACCATCCCCTTCTCTCCACCACCACATTGAATCCTAGTGGCGTAATGAATGCGTATGTGGCCTATATAAAGACTTGTGATGGCCATCTAATGAAGAAATCAGTGCTTTTGTACCAGTAGAGCCTGGCACCAATTAGCCGACCGAGGAGGGACGGAGGAACTAGTTGGCCTGGGCGGATATCGATCCAGGATTTGGATCCGTGACCATGCGTGTGTGATAGTACGTCACTTACCACTACACTACCTCCGCCTAATTGATGTTTAAACACCCTTATAT
The DNA here is from genome assembly GCA_900617895.1 of Haemonchus placei. NCBI lineage: Eukaryota > Metazoa > Nematoda > Chromadorea > Rhabditida > Trichostrongylidae > Haemonchus > Haemonchus placei. Next base: position 49,274 of record UZAF01017305.1, read on the forward strand.
CCACGATATCGCAGTTTGTCGAATGATAAGCCAATATCACAGAAACCATTACAGATTCACGGATTTTAGTCCGAGGGAGGCCAATTTCTACTTATGCCATCGCGCTAGTCGGTCACAAAGTCCGCATGAGGAAGAGAGTAAAGCACTGTGAGTTCTATAAGACTTTCATGAGGTACCATGGGACAGGGTACCGCGCTGAAATGCAGGGCATGTGCGAATTTCCCCTATGACTATAGTGGGGAAACAGAACTGTAGAAGAATTGTGTACGGGCCACTTCGTGCTATCTCACAAGGTTGGCGATTTGTGGGCAAAACTCCAGTCTCGGACGGGACATGAACCCGTACTTGTCCTTTCCGGGGACCGTGCTCTTATCCCTTACACTACCGAGACCCCGCTTGCCCTCGCCTTCTTAATGGCTTATATGCCATAGCCTATCAGCACTCACACGTACAACGTGTTGAGCCGGTCGGCCGATATCAGCACAGAACCGATA
>UZAF01017306.1:24281-38419 GCA_900617895.1 Haemonchus placei
AGACAAAGAACATCCGGCTCCGCGCTCACCTTTTCGACGCTGCTGTCCTTCCTGCTTTGACGTACGCCTCGGAGACCTGGACTCTACGAAAGCAGGATGAGCATGCTGTCAGCGTTATTCAACGCGCTCTGGAAAGGATGATGCTCGGAATTTCCCTATACACGCAAGTGCAGAAGGGAATCCGGAGTTCCGAGCTCCGTCACCGAACGAAGATCAGGGATGCCGTTGATTACGCCAAGAAATCGAAGATCAGGTGGGCCGGACACGTTATGCGATATAGTGATGACCGTTGGACCAGGGCGGTTACTGACTGGATCCCTCGGGACATCAAACGAACTCCAGGAAGACCGCCAACGAGATGGTCAGACTTCTTCACGAAAGCTCTGAACGAAAGGAATGTTGAACCTCGTGTCCCTGAAGCGAGAACGATTCACTGGACCACTCTGGCTCGTGACAGGGACAAATGGAGACGTTACTGGCGCCCGCTCGAGGAAGTCGATGATCAACGGGAAGGCAGGTGATACAGGTGACAGGTGAATATGACAAACAAATGTCCTCCAAAGAAGATCCATGGAGAAAGGGGATTGTGAAAGCACAGGAAGCAATAAAAAGTCACGCAAAAGCGCCAAATAGATGATGTATGTAGGCAGAATGGAGGACGGAACTTACGCGCGTCCGAGGATGCGCGAGACAAACTGCGCGGCGAAGTTCATGGAGATTCGCACGACTTTAGCGCCTATCATTGGGGTCCAAATTAGAAGTAGAGTAGATTAGTACGACCAGATCACCTTACTAAACTAGCCTACTTCAAGTTTGTGCCCCAATAGTAGGCGCCAGAGTTGTTTGAATCGCCACAAATTTCTCCGCGCAATTTACCGCGCGCTTTCTCGGACACACGTATGTACCCGTACCTAGGCAGAATGGGGGACGGAACTTACGTGCGTCCGAGGATGCGCGCGGCAAATTGCGCGGCGAAGTGCGTAGTGATTCGAACGACTCTGGCGCCTATTACTGTGGCCCAAATTTGAAGTAGAGTAGATTATTAGTATCAGCTGACACTACTAAACTACTCTACTTCGAATTTGGACCCCAATGATAGGCGCCAGAGTCGTTCGAAACACCACTGATCGCGCTTCTACCAGCTTGAGAGGAAAAGCAGAGGGCTGATCTGAACGACTTGTCCACCCCACAAACCGCTTCAAATGAGCGACGCGACCTCGCTCATCGCGTCTAAGGCCGCTTTCAGACTTCGACGACCGTTCGTTCGTCCGTCCGCAAGACCGTCCGTTCAACGCGTGTGCGGTCTCTTGCGTGCTGCGACGGCGGTGCTAGAGTAGAGTTGACAACGCTGTCACGTGATCTACGTTGTCAACAACGGTCAGGCACCACCGTCGCAGTACGCACGCGACCGCCGTCGCGCGTGCGTTGAACGGACGGTCGGATTAATCGTTGAGGTCTGAAAGCAGCCAAACGACATACACGAAGCAAACGACAACGACATGCACCCAGTCTCCCCAAGGATATGTTTGCAAAGGGCGCGAACGTTCAAACGATTTTTTCGCTTTTGCTCTGTGTCAAGATATTAGGTTGGCAGAAAATATGTGCACTTTTTGCCATTTTTTTTTCAGTTTTGTTTTTTCCTTCACGACCAGTAATAATTAACATATAGACAAGCTATGGCCATTTATCAGGCAACTTGGATCTTGCTCGCATAGAATTCCTAGGGTTCTGAGGAGAAAAACTCGCCGCTGCACGTCTCGGGATGATTCACATCATCGAACTCCTTATTTTTCAAATGGTTTGACGGCGACAGGAGCAGGTGATAATCCTATGAAGCCAGGTCTGATGAATACTGTGGGTGAGCCAAAACATGCCACCCCAAGCTTTGAGCTTTATGCTGGGCCTCCTTCGAAATGTGTGGGCGAGCCCTGTCGTGGAAGAAGTAGACTTTCACCTGTTTCTCTCGTAGATCTGCAGCAGTAAGGTTCACAGAGTACGCAAGGCTTTGATGCTGACAGTGGAGTTTCGTGGCAGAAAGTCCCAGTGAATGAGTGATTGGCTCCGAACGGTAGGAAGCTCCTTCCTGAGTTGGAGTTCTGGTTTGGGGTCGGGATTCCATGCTCTACGCGTCCGAGCCACGGGCGCTTCCTTATACGGTTTACTAATGGAACACACTTCTCGTCGCCGGTGATTAAGCCTTCCAGCCATAAATAGGTGCGCCGGAAAGTCAACAAATTCAGGCATGAATCACTACTCATTTGAAGTTGGTGACAACTCAGCTTACTACTTATCCATATGTCCATATCTTCATGGGTTTCCAAGGCGATGCATATGGACCGCTACTGTGTCTTCATGGCTATTGAGCTCCTGTTTCAACTCGCGCGTACTACATCTGGAATCCTCTTCAACCAGTTCCAGGAGGTGGTCGTCATTCAGGTCAACTGGTCTCCCAGATCGTGGCTTTTCGGTCTAGTCAAAGTGGTTATTTTTGAACTTGTGATACAAATTCCTTGTTGTGCTGTGAGAAAGAACGGAGGCTTCTACCGCACCACGTATTTCCCCTGTCGCTCGATTTGTATTAACGTTTTTTCTAAACTTATAAAGCAGAAGCGGTTTAACATGCTAAGAGTTGAGAGCGATTCTTGCAGCCATAACCGTTGCGAAATGCTAATTGACCTGCCCTCACACATGTTTCGCAATGAAAGCTGCAAAGCAATCCCCAAAGATTTTACAACATGAAAACGAAAAGGTGCACATACTTTTCCGTCAACCTAATAGTTGCAATGGAGCCAAGTTTTTTCTTTAAACAGGTGAAGAATCGACAGCCCTCGATAATCATGTGATGTTGGCCTCCGCGACCATACCTTAACGAGAGCTCAGAGAAGCGCGATCCCATTCACTCCCCACCCTGGGAGGGGAAGCCTCCCTAGCCAGGGCGGGGATTAATAAACCCTAGAATTGTACTGGGGCGCCGATGGTCACGTAGACCGTTACTCCGCTATTCGCTGCATCATTCGTCTGTGTGCTTATTCCCCTAATCTCTGCTGTGGGATTCGTCAACTACTGGTCTGCTCTTATTCTACTGCTGCAACCAGCTACCAATTTTCTAAATACTGCTGCAGTCGTTGCTATGGAGCAGTTGAGATTTTGAATAAGCAGGTTTTTCTTTCAAGAGTTGCACCAGTTAGCGTGAGCACTTTTGCATCATGATCCTGGTGTCATTTGAGAAGGAGGCCAGAATTTTTTCTGTCAGCAACTATCAAGTAATTGTCCGACTCATTTACGCATTCTGGCTACGCCTGACGTGGTAGGTGGTAGCGTCATTACGCTGCGTCGAGCTGTAGTCTTTATTTATTTCGTTTTCCAAATTTTTCTCAACTCCAAACCTTTATACTGAATTGAGTGCCGTCAAGAATTGCAGTTGCGATCGTAAATCTTCTAGTCGCTTTGCTTTTCCTTTTTTTAATAATCCCACTCCGAAAGGGATTGCAAACTTTTGCATGGAAGAGTCACTTCTTGCGTAGGTGCGAAAACATGATGCCCATTTTGCTATCCACGTCTTTCACAAGCAAGTGAAAGGTGAATAATTGAGGATGTATGATGATAGCAACAGTAAAAAAGTCCAGCGTCTAGAGGAGGAGCATGTTGTTGAACAAGGCGCATGTGGATACCATTGGTTGAAATAGACGCTGCAATGGTGAGAGATGCTTCGATGCGGCCGATTTGGGGGGGGGGGGGGGGAAGTGGCGATCCACGCATGACCCCATTAGAGCTCTTCGCGCACACAGCATCGCTTCAGTGCCTTTGTTGAGATGGACCAAATAAGAATTGCAGTAGTCCACGGCTTCACCATGAATTAGAGCAAATCTCTTTACTATGGCAATTATCGTCGTCTATGGCGACGATCCCCATAACTATGTATATCGTCGTCTCACTGTCTGAGACGAATCCCTAGCTGAACCCACGCCCCTAAATGGTGCGGGGTCAAGCGGACCTGAGATAAGTAGGTCCGCACTCCTTCCTATAACAGCGTCACGGGCAAGACGTAAGCTACCTGTCTTATAAAGTATTTATTATCATTATTCTGTGCTTTGATAGCGGGAACGCCCGCGCTTACTATATCATTGTGTTACATTACTCCGTTATCACCGGAGGCATAAATATCCACTGAACCACCCGCACATTTTTGGTGCATCGGCTGAAATAAGCCGAATATTCAACACCCAAAAACAACTTTAGAAATTAAAGTAGAGTCGAAAGTGGCCTACAATTTTCGAAAAGTAATCAAACGGAATCCAACGAGGTTTTGCATAGTAAATAGAATCGAACGTGGTTAGAAACGAACACAATATAATACAAAGTTTATCTAATCAACACAGAAAAATGTCCCTCTATTTCCACAAAAGACCACCATCTCTAGCGCGACGACGCTTAAGAACTTGGTCACGCGCTATAGGGAATATACGAAAAAGGTAGATTTCCCATCGATCGATGAAGAGACCTACGAGCAATGTAGGTCTGCTATAGCACTACTGGAGAGTGGCATTAGGCAATTAAGTGTAGGCACGGAAAAACTCCAAAGACTCTATACCGAGATTGTATCGTCGTCTGAGTCGACGATCCCCGTCCCTCGTCGCTCTCTAACTGTCTGAGACGACGTTGGGACGCCAACTATGATTAGGGGGTCAAGCGGGCAGGGCCACCAGAAAGCGTGGTCCCCACTCTACCGCAAACGACTCCAAAAGGAAGACGTTGGTTTAACATTAGAGATTTATACTTCCTATTTTGAGCCTTTGCATTTACATTAGCATTTTCATTCGCACTTACATTTACACTCGATATTTATTGTGCCATTGATTGCTTTGTTGTGAGAAACTCATAAAACTAATCAAACAAACACAAACACCACTGAACCACCCCGCACATAGAGAGTAGTACAAAACTTGTAAAAATAAGGCAGATAGGAAGGAGGTAATGCTCGAAATAGAGCAAATAGAAGAAGATTCAAATCTTCACACTATATTGGCCGATACGGACAAGCTCCGCTTTATGCTAACTGCGCGCCTTGACGAAGCAAAGTGCGCAAGGAACCGATTAGACATGGAATTAGGATATACCACGCAGAAAGCACAAAGGCTACAAGAACTGGCCTCAGGAGGAGAAGACCAGAGAACCTCGCAAATGAACCCGGACGAGGGTTCAGAGCAAGGCCCTAGCAGTCAAAATAGGACTCCCTCAGTAGGTATCGCAGACGAGACGCACTCTATTGGGCGCATAATTCCGCCAAGAGGTTGTCGCTTAGTTAGACTACCACAAGCGTCTCTGCCAAAGTTCTACGGGGACGCCGAAGACTTCCCAGAGTTCTGGGCAGTCTTTGAAACTCTGGTCCTTAAAAGTGACGAGCTTGACGTGATGGAAAAAATTTTGCTACTAAAGGAAAGTTTGGTGGGGAAAGCGCAGAACTCTATAAAGGGCATAAGACTAGTGCCTGAAAATTACAACTGGCTAATTCAGACCCTCCAAAGTAATTATAGTAATCTTTCCGTAAACAGGACCCAAATAGTCCAAAAGTCGGTAAATCTGAGGTCAGCTGGATTTCGGCAGAAAGTTGCTTAGCAACTTTTGACCAAATACAAGTTCTAGTCCACCAAATGATATCAGCAGGCTAGACGTAAGAAAAACCTGTGATCCAATATGGTGCAAAACTATATTGTCGAAGTTTCCTCATGATGTCGAAAAGCCTGTTCTGAAACAGGGGCGATCTCAAGACAGTACCACAACGGGAGAATTGATGGCTCAATCAAAGAGTGAGATTACAGATAAACAATACGTCGAGGGTAGGTTGGGTCATGCCATAGGCAATAGTTCCACCATAGGAAATAATATGGCAATTAACCCGCGCCCCCAAACTTACGATAAGTGCATTTTTTGCCATAGGAGTAATTACGTATCGTTTGCATGTAGAACCATAATGGATCAAAGCCAACCCCGAAGTAATAATAGGGGACGAGAATAGGTGTTGGAAGTGCTGCTCACCCAACCATAACAGTTTTGAATGCCATGAAGCCAATTGCACGCGATGTGGTCAAATCACCATGTTTCGTTGTGCGTCAAAAAAAGTCATATGGTAGAAGAACAAACCCCATCCTTGGCACCCAAACCAAGGCAAATGCAGGAAGAATTTCCGCACCGAAAGCCATCACGGTAGTAATCGAGGTGAACTTGTCTCCAAGCCTCGAAGTAATCAAAACAAGACTCATTATAACGTTCAAGGGAACCAGAATGATTCTAGGAAATTTTTGAACACCAACACTCAAATGAAAAGAGGAAATACCGTTCCACTTGCCAATGAGCGAAATCAGGCAAGTTCACAGCTAGTCTTAATGACTGCTGAAGGAGAGCTGTGGAACTACAGAAAGGAAAAGTACGAAAAAGTTCTCTTCCTTTTCGAGTCAGGAGCCCAAAAGACAGTCCTAAAAGAAGAAGTCGCTGAACGATTCGATCTCCCTAAGTCCGCAACAGAAGTATGCACCATGTCGGGTATTGGTGGGCATACAGAAAATTTTGAAAGCCACGTAGTGTTTGCAAAAGTAGGCACCGCGTTCGGAGAAGAACTCGACTTGATGATCCAAACAAAACCAGTGCTCACCAGCGGATTTCCAAGCGTCAGATTGACGAAAATAGATACTAACTTTCTGAAAGAAAACAATATCTGCTTGGCGAATTCAATTCTCAGAGGGGAACACCAACGCCCTCACATTTTAGTAGGGTTAGACCTTTACCATGAATTAATATTGGGCCGGGACTCTATGGCAAGAACACCCTCATGTCTTCATATTGCAAAGACAGTATTTGGGCCTACCTTATACGGCAAGGGAATACTCGTAGAGAAATCCAACGAATCTGAAGTACACTATGAGATGACGGCAATTACGACCGCCTGTACTTCCTTCCTGCCAAACTAATGGCATAACAGGAGCAGATGGGCTCAATTCACTAAGTGAAAGTTATATAGTAAATGCACCTAAGGAGCATTCCATAAACGAAAAATTTGAGAAAAGAGGATCAATAAGCTCTAAAGCGTCAAGAACTAGACGCAGGCATCAATCTCGTTTGCTACGCATAGAATCGTCCCTACGAAACCCAAGGTATACCGATGAACCACACAACAGCAAATCATATCGTCAGAGTCCAATGCATGCGCAGTGTATTTGCAAGGGAACCAGAGAGCATCACAAGCACAGCGCTCACTGTTACCTTTCGTCTAGGTGCCGTAATCCAGTCAGCAATCCCAACGACCGCTTTGTTCATCACAACGATAGAATAATCATTTCTGGGTTTTTCAACTTCACAACCCGGTAATATTGTAGCCAACCTAGATCAGCTGGTGTTCCTATGGCGGGTCAGCCGAGTAACAAGACAACCCGTATTGCAAAAAACGCAATCCCTCTGTAAACGGCATGTTAGTCATTTTTTTGCTTACTCTTTATAAGATCTTATTTCTCCCTTTATGGTGGTAGGTATGATATTATAGTGAGTCTCGTCCGATGACCGCATTACATTGACGCGTGAATCGCACCACACCCGCCGATTTGGGGAGAAGGATATGTATCAAAAGTAAATGAGTGCGAGTGACGAGGAGTAAAAATAAGAAGATGTGAAGCATCATAAAATGAGGATTGCAGTGCTGGGAGAGTATGCTTTGAGAAAGGTTGTGTATGTGCAGGGTACTCGAGATGATTCCCGAGTCGATGATGGCGCAGAAGTGTGAAAGCAGATTAAGTACTGTTGCATGGATTAGTGCTCGTACAGTTCTGGCGACCTCTTCTCATGGTGCTGAATTCAGCCCGAGCATAAGTCTCTGTAAAAAGTGAAATAGTCCAACCACTCTGCCAAGTGATATTTGATGACTTTGATTAATTAACTAGTAACCACAATACGAACTTTTTATCTGATACCTGCTGTATAGATTTTATTTGTTAGAGGCTATTTTCTCTAAACACTTCAATTTCCACTGTCTTCTCCATTTGTTTACATTTCAAACACTTAAACGATGCTCGGTTAGAGATTCCGAAATCCTCAGTGCATTTCGTAGGATATCCCAACCATTTGCTACTTCCTTGAGCATTCTTAGGGTATAGTTCCCCTCCACACCGCTAGAGTGCTTTCCTAGGGCATACGTTTCCGCAAGCCATCAACGCAATTTTACGTCCACTTGTCTCCGGCGGCCACGCCTCCAGATCGATCCCTTGGGCCGTCGTACGCACATCGTTCACCTACTCGTAAATAAACCATTTACTGTGGATTGTGTTGCATTTCAAAGGGTCTTTCTTCATATCACTTACCACTTGATCGTAGCAATTTCCTTAAATCAAATCCTATTGAACTTCAGGGTATATTTCTACTGAAGCAGCTTTAGTTTAATCCTGCAGTTGACGTAGGTACTCACAAAGGCTAATATCTTTCTAATTGATATTGCCATGGATGGCAAACCGACTATCCCAGTTTCATTTTATTGGCCCTGTGAGAGATCTGTTTTTCAGCGTTGATTTCAAATACCATAACTTCTACCACGCGAGGCCTCGTTGTGATTCACAATTTCCTTTCAACACTTGGGTCGATCGTTGATTGGGAATAACTGCAGGCTATTTGTCCTACTTGATTTGTCTATCCTACATCTTCCAGTAAAAGCTCGTTCTTCGAATGTTTTTATCGCCAAGCTATGAAGAAAAGATGTCCTGTTCATCTTCTTTGAAGAAAGACTTGATGGAGAAAAAGTAGAGGGCTCTTCACTCAGCAGCACACTATCGTTAGCTATCCCACTTATTCTGTGGTTCCTCTCCTTTATTCTCCTTTAGCTTTTATAGAAAGAGCATGTGAGCATTTGCTTGAGCCTTCATGAAAAGAGCAGGTACGCTTGTAGTGAAGCAATTTTCCCGTCGCGTAGTGAATTATTGATATGCGGCTACACGGATCCATCACTTTATGTTTTTGAACGTGCATTCAATGAAGAAGAGCTAAGCCGTCGTGGCTTGGTCTGCAAGGGCCCATCTTTCCACCACTACTTTGTTTTTTATCTGCCTCATTAAGTGTGCTTTTTCCTTTGTAAAGACTCCTGCCGAGCGGTTATAACATTAACCTGACATGGAAGAAGAACCGTCCGTCTTCTCAGAAAAACATATTGCCTACAGGAAGGACTTTATTGTCCGAGGTAGTTGTAATGCGCAATCATGACTGTAAGCCCGTCCCCAAGTCCACACCCTATTGTTAGACCTTCCGTCCACTCTTGCTGTTCCGGTTATTTTCGTTTCTTAGTCTTCTTCCTGATATTCATGTACAATTGTTGCTGGCGGGTAGCTTTGCTATGGCAGCCTCTTAATACAAGCAGTAGTTCGGCTGCTGAGAAAATCAGGTAAACTCTCATCCTATTCGAAAGTTCCGTAGAAGTGCACTTTATCACGCACATTCCATCTATTTTAGCCCCAACTTTGGAGCTGTTTTTCTTCAGTGATGTAGTCTTCAACGTTTCGTTTCTTTTTCTCCGATCCTCTCCCCGGGTATTTCTTTAATTCCCGCATTTCTTACTTTTTTGGGAGTTAGATCTGAAACCTAACATTTGTAAGATTTCGATTTCGCGAAGTTCTCACTGTGGCTGTTGTGCTTTTCAATAAGGAGCTGTGCATGTGCGGAACTTGCGAATATACCTCTAAAGATTGTTCCGGGATTTTGTAGCTCGTTTCAGTCAAGTTTAAAAACAAAGAGATACAGAAAACTTTTCAAAACAGAAACGAGAAAGACGCAAAATCGGTGTCAGGAGGTTTCAGCTATATTCGGGACGTAACACCCTTGGCAAACTGAATGGAAAATTTTAAACCTTTTCTTCGTTTTCTCAATTTTTCTCCATTTTTTCAACTTTCTTTGTTATTTCAACGCCTTCAAATAGAGTTCGATGACTGGCGATGCCTCTCTCAAGTAAGTACCAGAGCGCTACCATTTAAAGACTACGGAACCGTCGTTTCACTAGTCGGATCGCCTTTTTTATGCCTTGCTGTCTTCCATGATTCCGAGTTTTCATGTCCTTAGCTAGCTAAAAGCAGGCCTCTTCATAATGGATGATTCAACATTTGTGAAAAGGATCTCTGTAAAGGGAGGTCCACTATTCAAGTTGGTACTACGACTGTTCTCGTTGTGTGGTTTTTGTACTTCCTGACTCTGAACAATACCCGCTGAGGATTCAGATCTTCCTTTTCAGCCTACTGGAGCAGGGAAACATCTGCAGTTGAGCAATATGTGTGCTTAGTCAATCGATGCTTTAAAGGCACAGTTCACGATAATTTTGAAATACCTCTTTTTATTCGAAAGTGGAACTATAGGTTGGGAATAGTTCATTGGTAGAGTAGAAAGCGGGAGAACTCGCCGATTTTGTGAAACTAATGAACCTAGGGGTTGGACGAGATTACTATGATGGAAATAACATGGAAGGGGTAGTCGGGCGAGATTTCAGTTGTTGCACTTGGGCAAAGAACTGACTACATCAAGCCACAACTGCACAGAACTGCCTTTTACTGTGGCTATTAGTCATGACAAATTGTTTGAACTCCCTACATTCCCTTTACACTTCTCTTGTGAGGGGTGCAGCATCTACAATGCCATTGAAACTCGTCCGAGGATACAGTCAAAGTTGTGGGATGTATGTGTATCCCTGTTTTTTTTCTCGTGGTCACAGTAGAACTCTTCAAACTAACAATTTTATGAAACTAGTAACAGCAATTAATGAGTAAGAATACGATAAGAATAGATCGAATAATTGATGAGGTAGTGGAGCTGGGTGGCTAGTGTAGTGGAGCTGACGACGAACGGCGGTGGCGTCACGACGACGACAGTAAAATCCGAAATAGAGAATCGCTACGTGTGTTTTTCTTGCCCTTTTATACGGTAGTTCCCGCGCCATCCTTGCCAACGGCTCGCTAGGTGGTCAGAAGAGGACCACCCACCGTGAACGCGGGGCGGTCACCGGCCACATTTGGCCAACCTTTCTGACATGCCGGGGGGTAAAAAAGAACTTTGTGGCTCTACTCCACAATACCGTAACAGTTTATAACTCTTGCATCTTGTTGGTGGCGGCCCTAATCTTGTCCCGCAATCTGTTCTGCGCCCTTTTCCGGTGTTTTCGATTGACACCATGAAGCCCACCACTGCTTCCCTCTGGGAAGGCCGGCGGTCCTGGGTGTGGTGCGTTAGGAACGAAATGGTCGCGTCGCGGTGAGAGGGGCGTCGCGCGCGAAGGAATGTAGCAGGATGCAGCAGTAGGTAAGAATCACAAGAACAAAAGTACCAATAGTAGAATGATGCATAAAATAATGATCGCATATCGATCGAGCTGTATGAAGAACGCTAGAGCTGTAGTAACAGCGAATGAGTGGTCCGCGACAGCCACGTGCGACGAATCGATCACCCAAAATCGTTCCTAACGCCCGTCTCCCGGCGGTCCTGGCTCCCTCCGTTTTTGCGCTCGAAAAGGCGCCAGCCGAAGCTCTTCCAGTGTCATTATGGGCTCCCATTGTGATCGTAGAAACTGATAGAATAAATTCCTCGGACGTCCATTCTTCAGCGTTTTTGAGTATTACCACAGCAGCCCAAACGGCACGTGTATCCATAAGCCCAATGTTCTGTTGTAAAACATCCACAGTGAGCTGTGCTCGTTCTGGCTGTACTGACACATAACTTACAATTAGAACGTGGCTTCTCATCCTGATGGTGACGTGCTCCCAACTGACCACATTCGATAGTCCATTCACCAGCTATACCGTTGTGCCGCAGGCAGTCCAGAGAACTATGGCAGACATTAGACATTAGCGCGCCATGCGGTTACTTTGCGCGGCTCTTCCGGCGCAGGATTAAAACCACGGCTCCAAGATCGTCTGTGAAGAGGCTGTCCAGCCTCGCCTTAATTGCTGTAAGTTCACCGTAGAAGAACACACGTGTGCGACTGCCGCCAGACATCCATGCCATTCTTCTCAACACTATGGGCACAACGATGAGGATGCGGTTATGCACTCGGTTCAACATCGAACTTGTATCAAAATCGTTCCCTTCTATTTCTCTTGCAATCAGCCAGCCGAGCTCGAAGTTTCTTTTCAGCACCGTCGGCCAACCTCTTGTTAGCGACCCGTGGCACATGATGGAAGCTGGCTCACTGGCCGCGCAAGATGTGCCCATCACCGGGAACATCGAACTCGAGTCCCTTTCTAAAAGGAGCAAGTTGAGGAGTAGAAACCGAAATTTTTAGCCCTCTCTTCACTCTCTTCCTCCTTGTCTTCCCTGTTCACTTGTTCGTTTGGAATTTCATCTGGGCATAAGAGAAGTAAGTCATACTTAACTTTGACTGCATCTTCATTGCTGCCTATTTTAGTGATCAGCGCTGAAGTTTCGTCAGTTTGCAATACGCGATACGGCCCGTCCCAGTCTATGGTAAATTTGGGGTGTTTTTCTCGAGCCTTTTCTCGTGGCGCTTTCATGAACCCCTCCCTCCCACCGCTGGAACAGAAAGAACGTTCACGCTCTTACGCTTATCATACACTTCCTTCATTTTAGCCCTATATTTCTGAGTTGTGGCTCGTACCTCCTCTCTAATTAGCTGAAGTCTATTAAGTAAATCTGATCGATAATCGTCGACGAACACCTTGTACATGGAGGCATCAGCACTTGGCATGGTAGATGAAGGTATGACAGGGTCAATTCCATGAAGTATAAAGAAGGGGCTTCGTGTGGGGTAACGTCATATGCATAAACCACATGAGGCGGCATCACGTCCCACTTATAGGGCTCTTCCACCTTTTTCAGCATCCTTTGAATAGTTCCGATGGCACGTTCACTGACACCATATTCTCTGGAGTTATATCCATTGGTGACGGAGCGCTTAATTCCAGCCGCTGTTGCTAGCTCATCCAGCAAGGAATTCAGAAATTCCGTGCCTCGGTCAGTGTGAATATGTAAGGGCCAACGCCCTCCTTCACATAGCCAACAATTGAATAATGATGTCACGACTGTAGCCGCACTTTTGTCAGGTATTGCATATGCACCTACCCATTTGGAGGAATGGTCGACCACGACTAGCACATATTTTCTTCCCGACAGACTGGTGCTCATCTCTAGTGTGTCAGCTGCGACTATCTTGAATGGTTTGCCTGTGACAAACGGTTTCAGCTGCGGGATCATGCGCTTGTGCGGATTTGTCAACAAGCAGCTCGTGCAGCTTATTGCCCAGCGGCAGATATCGCTAGGCATACCATCCCAGAAGACAAGTTTTTGCAGTTTTTTCAGCATCTTCTTGGCGGAATGATGCCCTGCTAGAGAGCCACTATGGTTCTCGTCAAAAATTTTCCGCCTATGTTCCTTCGGAATAACTGAGACCGCTGTTCCGTCTTTTTGTAGAAACTTCAAGTGGCCTTCTTCAACTAAGGAAACGGCAACTTTAACTTTCTTTTNGTCTATTTTGCATAGACCATTTGGGATCCTTTTGTCTTTCGTGTTCAATACTGCTTCTGATCATTCTTCTTCACACTTGAGGTCCACGTATTTGGTTGGTACGGGAGCTATGAAGACTCTCTGTTTCGCAACAGCCACAGGATTCGATTCGGTTTCTTCTCGCTGTCGTGATGTCTTCTTTTCTCTCGGTCCTCGCAGGCTTTTCTTGACCTGATATCCCATTGATGGAAAAGCGTTGATTCCCAGTATGATCAAGTCCTCTTTGCCTTCGAACACCAACATTTGTACCAGAGTTTTGGCGGTGTCTCTCCTATTTACAACATCTAACTCCACTGCGGTCGAGAAATCCATAACCCTTCTCGAGGTATCTGTAAGAAGATCCTTGACAGCTACATGTGACAGCGGTATCAATGTCGATTCCATCATTCATTGCTTGCTGAAGCACTTTTGCTGGAAGGATAGACACTTCTGATCCTATATCAGGAAGCGCCTTCCTATCCCTTCCTGACATTGTCACATCGATTGTTGATCGCTTGCCAACAATGGTTGGGAGAAGCTTCCTACATGACCTTGTCTGCTTGGTACAGGCGGCACTGCACACTGCTTTGAAAACTCGTGCCGACAGNCGAATACCTCCTTATTTTTCAGAT
>UZAF01017307.1:19604-40165 GCA_900617895.1 Haemonchus placei
CGAATTTTAGTACGATGCTGAGGGGGTGGTGGCGATCGCTTGACTGCTTTCAGAAGGGAGTCTTGAATCTCTTTATCCACTACCTGCAGCGGCCCACAGCAGTAGCTAAGAGCTGCTATAACGGTTGGCATCGATTTATACCTAGCTTCTGCACAACATTTGGCCAAGTAAAGCTTGTGGCGTAGGAATATTACGCATATATAGACCATTCCTCCACTCTCAGAATTTCTCCATTTCGGATGTGTATGTTCTGATAGTAGACGGTGCTCTGTCCGCATTGACTGTATCTATAATGATGTTGCTGATGCGCAGAAGTCCCAATTGCTCTGCCTTGACCCCCAAGGCTGCCGCTTCCTTGAATCGCGGAGCTGTAAAATTATATTATACGACATTACTTGGGTGGGTGGGCGGGCACACCGCTCACGGCTTACGCAATAGCCTGGATGATGACTCCTCATCTTGGCCCTCTTATATACAGGGATCACATGCCTCTGGCATCAGAGGTCACGGCATTGCGAAATGCAGCGTGACCTCGGGTGGTACGGTACCCCATATGATCCCTGTACCGTACCAATGTCACAATAGTTCAAAACACCACTTATCGATTGGCGACGGCGTCTTTGGCAATAGAGCAGAAACCGAAACACAGAAATTACGAAAATAACTCGGTAACCAAAAAACACACTTGCACAATAATCCCTATTATTTATAAAGCGCTCGCGCCTGCCTGTCCGCCTGTCTTTCTGGCTGTCTGTTTGCACGAAAATTCATAAATCCTGTCCCCGTGGGCATAGAGCGTTCAAATTTGGTAGGAGCACAGGCGGCAGGGTAGGAACAAATATGGTAGGTGGTAGGAAGACATGTGACGTGTGGGATGTGACGGGGTCGAACTGTTAACGAGTGATAAGGGGTGACAAGTAGCCGCAGAAAGCAAGATCCATCTACGAAATAGAACCCCGACGGAGAAATCAGCTCGGTGTTGAAGGTATGTAGGTTTGGTTCCTTAGTATGTTTCATTCGATAAGACGGGATGTAAGGTAGGGTGACAAAAAGTTAGTAGTAAGTGCAGTGATAGGGACCGGTCAAAGCTTTTGAAGAACTGTGAAGAATGAGAGTCCAGTTCATTTATTGCTGTTATACTATGACCGCTGCCCAGCAAGGTTTGTGTCTCAATGAAAGAACACGATTCCTCTCTGCTTTTATATTGCTCGCTACCAAACTTATCCACTACTTACAAACCGCCATTGATCTAGGAGCCTCTACTAATTATGAATCCTTGGTGATCCGTTGATAACGTCTTCTTGCAGTCTGCTTCTCTTTGAGATATGAAGAGTCATTGGACTTTTGTTTAGGAGACTTTGCTCATAAAGATGGTGAGCACATCTACTTATTAGTAGCGATAGGATAAGCGTTTATACTTTCTTACGGAGTAAAGTTCTGTGAGCCAATCACTAAAGTCACTTCTATGTAGAGCGTGGCTTTTGACTACATTGTTGCAGCACTGCGTATCTAGAACCTTTGATAGATTAACTAATATTATAGCCCAACTGGTTATACATAACAGAATTACGTATATATATTATATATATAATACATATACGGCCATAAAGTATGGTCCGGTATTTATTCTCATGTAAAAAAATAAATAGGACACATTTCTTCAAGTATTTTCATTAATCGGTATGACTAAGATAAAGGAACATTTATTCGAGGTATTGCTCGAAATGATCGCCTTTGGCCAGAATACAAGCTTCCAATCTTTTCGTAAAGGCCCCCACGGTGGGCCGCAAGTAGTCGACATCAATTTTCTACCATTCCCTGTGAAGAGCTGCTTTTATACTGTCCAAACTACGGAATGAGACACTTTCTGCTGCAGATAGCACCAGGAGTAGTCCATTGGATTGAGGTCTGGTGGAGTTAGATGGCCACATGTCTTTGTCCCAGAATCCAGGAAAATGATGTCAAAGGAGGAACAGAAGGAAATCGTCTATTTCGACCCATGTGCTGGTGCCCAGTCCTGTTGCAAGATAAAGTTCCGTTCTCCAAAGTGATTTTGGGCCCATGGCAACAGTGTGTCCCTTGAAATAACATTCTGGTAAGTTCCGAGTTGATTTTAATGATTTATCAACTAAAACGAGAGGGGTTTTGCCTTCTAGTGTTAATCTGGCCCATACCATCACCGACTTCGGGGACAGGCTCCTGGTTTTCACTCCGTTTTCTGGAGTTTTTCTCTGCTCGAGGTAGTAGCTGCTGATGGTTTTGGCTGCTGTGCGCGACCACGACCGTAAAGATTTTCTCATCTGTTCAGACCATTTCCGAGAGCTGGCCCGCACGAACTGCTGCCAGAAGCTTCTAACATTTTTCCAGTCTGTTCTGCTTTGCTGCTTCGCTGAGCATCTGGCCTCGAAAAAAGCGGTAACTGTGTAAATCTAGTACTCATTTCGCTGTGTTATGAACAATTCTTCTTGAAATATGCAAATCCGAAGCAATTTTGTTCATACTGACCTCGTCGTTGCGTGAGATCCTCTTCTTGATCACCTTCCGAATCCGAGGAACATTTACAGTTCCTGGTCGCCCTGATTTTGGAAGTGGTAGATGGTGTCCACGCTCCCTGTACTGGACCATAATTCTTCTGACCGTTCTGTCGTTAATATGCACCCTTCTTACAATCTCCGCAGCGGAACATCCTTCGTCCACGAGATGTGTGATGAGGAGACGGTCGCATTTCTCCGAGGTTCTTCTACCGACAGTCGCAATAACTTGGCTATAGTGCATGACTGACATGTTTTATCCAGAGCAGATATTGCACAGCTTAAACAGAGACTCACAGATTAGCAAGCGTTGTGTGATTTGGCGGACCCTACTTTGTAGCACCCTGTATAATATACATAACAATATAATGGACTTTCTATACATGAATATACACAGCTAGAATAGAAGCTTCTCTGGGGCTCTATATGTGCAGTTTGAGTACTGTTGTCAGGTATGGAAACCTCAAACAAAAGAACGCCGTGCTAAAATTGAAAGCAGTGCATAGACACAAGCCGAGCCTTACGCATTCTCACTCCCCAGCTATAGCGCTAGACTGTCTTCTTGGCTGAAGACCCTCTTCAACCGGAGAATCTATCGCGATTTGGTTTTATGCTTCCGAATGTTGCGGATGTAGACCAAGTTGAGAGCAAGCAAGTACTGAACTACATTCTTGCAAAAAAGCCCCATTCAGCGAATTTACATAATTCCTTTTTCCGCCGTACTACGCAATGGCTGCAGATGTTACCCGAGAAGATTGTAAATTCACCTAATTCTTCAGCCTTCCGTCGTAAACTAAGTAAAGTGAACATGATTTCTTCACTAAATATACAATATCTTCAGATAACCTCCGCTGCCCTCGTCTTCAGTTTGCTTTTATTATGGTTATTTCAGCATGTTGGCGAAGCCAGGTTTTTCTGGTAATGAGGAAGATTAAAAAGTAAGATCCTTCTGCTCCTTTTTGTAAAGTTTAATCCAATATTTTTGATGGTGTAGTTCTTGTTAAGTAGTGGCCACACATGGTCCAACGTTGGTGTGACGACTGAATCTAGTATTTTAATTTCAAACGATTTGGCCAGAGATGTTATTTCGCAACCTATCCTATAAGGTCTTGGACCTACTTGGTTTTCGGTCACCATGGTCTTTGTTTTCGAACGACCCAGTGTTAGGTTCCCCGCGCAAAGTTATTGGTCCCCTGGTACAATATGTGAGTAGATGAACTATTGAGTAGACTAAACAACACCCTGTGAAAACAGAATATTTATACATCAACACAATTAATTACCAGGTAAACACCACTGAGCCAGCGATAGGGTTTGTGTCTAGGTTAATGAGATGCGGCTTGCATCCACCCTACATGCTGCGGCCTCAAGCTCGGTTATTTTATCTGGCAGTCAACTCTGTTATGAGACGTGTTTCGTGTGACAGCTATTTCACTTTTTTTTGTCAGTGCCCCGGCGATAATAAAATCACTTGCCTGGTCGTCGCAACTCTAATAATGATGTGGACATATTCTGAATCATCTTCACCACTTCACCTAGGAGAATCTGAAAGCACACTACATCAAATCTGCTCGCTACAGTTTTTGGCACCAAAGTGAGTCCAAGTGCAGCGTTTTAACGTTCCCGTTGCTTTTCATGTGTGATGATCCACCGAATCGAATACGTGAGACTTTATCCTTTACCATGAACCCTGAAACAAATCGCCCGCACTGCATTAGCTTTGACGCTTATAAAAGTGCGCCGATCAGTGGCCGTTTTCATCCCATCAAATACAGCTGCGAAATTGTCTAAATCGGCCTAAGTTCTCCAGTTCTTGCCGAACTTACTGTGTCACATAGCAGGCCTTTTAGTTTTGGCGAATTCCTTCATCCTTTGTGTCGCTTTTAACAATCTATCTGAGGAGACAGATATTATCATAGGTGATGAGTTTGCATCTACCTCAACCACCGAGGTGATATGTTTATGAGAAAGACCATTTGCATTTTTGTTGAGCGAAGAACCATTCTGTCCGACCGAGATCGGTCTTGATAATAAACTGTTTCTAAACATGCTTCCATAAAACTTCTTAAAATGATGTCATGGTTAACTCAAAAAGCTATTCCCCTTCCTCGAGTTCTCCAGACGTTAATGAAGGTACGCAGCAATTTGGGTGAAAGTGTAAGTTGCAGAGACCACTTCGAAAGATAAACAAATAAATTGGACATCCTACCTTCTAATTTTANTTCTAAACATGCTTCCATAAAACTTCTTAAAATGATGTCATGGTTAACTCAAAAAGCTATTCCCCTTCCTCGAGTTCTCCAGACGTTAATGAGGGGGTGAAAATTGGGTGAAAGTGGGTGAAAGTGTAAGTTGCAGAGACCACTTCGAAAGATAAACAAATAAATTGGACATCCTACCTTCTAATTTTATTGCCAAACATTGATGCGTGCCTCCCGAAATTCGCTATCAAGATCGAAAGTGGCCATAAAACTTCGCTCTGGAAGTACTCGGAGAAGGTGCTCATTGCTCAAATTTGATCTTGCCACATATAGAAATTTGTTTGAATAGAATTAATCCAGAACTAATCTGAATTTTTACCTTTTGCTACCGTCAGCTGATGAAAATGAAGATTCATCGAGTAGCCGTGGGCTTCGCGGATTGCTCCGGTTGAAAGAAGTCATCAAATTTTTCTGATGACTAAGCCTTTATGCATGGGGGTGAGCCTGAGTCTACTGGCTTAGACGGAGTAGAATGAAAGAGTAATGAGAACCCTTGTAAAATCGTGGTCTAGACAACCTCGGTGGCTCGAGAGCCAGTAATGCTTCATAAAAGTGTGTCGAACCAAACACAGACTCACTATTGGATTCCTGGACACTCGTTGACCCAGCGGACTTCTATTCCACAGAGATTACACGAGGGTCCTCTATCCTCCTCTTCTTTGTAATAATCACGAAATTCCCTAGAGAGTAGTAGGTTACTCCTCGAACTAGAATAGGTGCAACGATCGGTGTGTGGTCTGCTCCAGTTCGACATGAAGCTGTTTGGCGTGCGTGGAAGTAGGACGCTACGCTGTTTTACTGCTTCGAAAAGGCATGGACGAAGACTACTTCCGTTACCGATTGCTCTCCTGCCCCTTTCTTTTGATCTCCAAAAATTCTTCGAATTCCGAATCCATACTCTAGAGCCTCCTGACTCCCTCTTTATATATTGAAAATGAAAAATTTGCAGGTAGGAATCCGTAATCTTAAATGTTTCGTTTTTGACAGTAGTATCCCAAGTTACCACGAATATTTCAAGATTTTGCCCTTCGACATTCTAAGGGCCTTACCTTTCGAATAATATCATTACTGTGATCAAACTGACCTTCTCTCTTGAAGGCATGAGGGCCGTTGGTGCCTGAGATGACGAGGGCGTTCAGTCTCCACAGCTTGGATGATTGAATTGAGTCTTCTGGCATCATGACTCAAAGGAACAGGAATGTCTCCGCTTGTCGTCGTATCCGACAACCAGCCAGGAGGCCAAAAAACACACCGCTAACGGCTCACGCAATTGCCTGGATAACTCTTCGTCTTTGCCATACAGGGAACACATGCTTCTAGAATCAGAGATCACGCTATTGCGAAATGTTGCATAGTTTTATAGTGCTACGGTACTCCATGCATTCTCCGTGTAGATTTCACAATACGTCAAAACAACGCTTGTTAATGGCAACACCTCTTAAGGCTTCTTGGGCCTGCAGCTGCCAAATTCTTGAAATACGTAGATCTCAGTTCTCGCTGCGACAATCTCAGCACAAAATTCACAGTGGAGCTCCTTGATAGGAGAGCAACTTGTATGACTTTGCGCTAGACAAGCAATAAAATGTTAGGTAGAAAAGAGGAATCCTCAAACAGCCAACGGCTACACTGCAAAGAAACTTTATTTACCCTCGATGCTTATAGCGATAAACTTTCCTTTTAAGCTCAGTTCTTTATTCACTCAGTTCAGCCCACCTAGAACAGTATGGAATTTGCACAAACAAAAGCTGAGTTGTTGAAGGCTCCTTAGAACTTCCATGTTCGGTCTTCTTGAAACCTGGGCATATTGTATAATGTTTTTCACTGTTTTGCCGTACAGGTTTGTTAAGGCAGAAACCGCTTTATTGGTNTTCGGAGCTCCTGTTTCTCCTTAGAACACTTATTTTTTTCATGAAACGCCTTCCACATCGATGCTCATTAATAGCTACGTAATATTTACTGATAACTCTATTTACTTCTCCTGATTTACATTACTTTCTCCCTTCATAACTTTATTTACTTCCAGTTTTAGTTTTTTTCCTAGGTATGTAATAAAGTCAATATTTCGTTCATACTTTTTTCAGTTTTTTTACTATCACTCATTTGATTGGACACGTTAGCCGACCTCACCGAGGAGTCACAGGAATGACGATGACAGGTAATTCGCCTAACCAATGTGAAGAAACGAACTACTTTTTAGATACTTTCTTCACAACCAGTGCCCTCCTAACAGTATTGCAACTTCTGGAAGCATCAGGAGTTGCTTGCTCCCAAGGTCATGCTGTAGAAAGATAAGTTTTCAGACAATACAGTCTACTTGAGGCTGTTGGCAGCCGTTATATAGGGAAACGTATTTTTTCAGCGGTCTTATCACAGGTTGAAGTGCACAGCTTCGTTTTCGGTCAAAGGCACAGTTCGTGTTAATTCCGGGTAATCCAGATTATGATGAAATTCGAAAAACCGGCAAAAAGGGAGCTGGACGAGAATGAGACCAGAAAAATGAAGAAGAGTGGGGCGTTTGGACGAGCCGTGAAATGCGTCTCACTGCGTACGTGTGGGTCCTAGGGCGAATAACAGACTATGGCAAGCAAAAATTCATCCACTTATAAGCACAAGTAAACGAAAAAAACCAAAAGTAGCTCACCTTTTCCAGCCTCTAGGAGTANAAAATTAAATAAGGGATCGCGGCAGTAAAAAGAATAACGGAGGGAAAAAGAATGGGAGAAACACATCGCCTCATCACTCGGCGATCAGCTGATTGTGAGTGGGTCCTAGAGAGAATGGTTGCAATCTGTATTGTCTCGACACTCGTCTAACGCGACATCGATCGAGGGGCGTTAAAGCCAATTGCGGCAGCAACTGGGCTTCCACTATGCCCCTAAGCGCCGAGATTGTGGGAGCGAGAGGGTCCCTTCTACCAGCAATGGGTGTGCTGAGTATTCCTGAAGGATGAACTGAGTAACCTTTTTTCATCGTGAACTGTGCCTTTAAATGATGACCAAGTCGTAGTCAGCTCGTTTTTTTGTCTTCCATAGTATCCCATTCCAAGTCCCAGATTTCCAAGGCATCCTCCATCGTGGTTCTTCATTCCAATACCCTGTTCACGTTGATATTTGCCTAGTCAGGTAACAAGATTATGTTTTTTTCCGAGTGAAAACAGTTGTGTGGAAAGCGCAACTATACGTTTTACAGAAAAGCGCGGTCACTGTCAAAAGTCCAACTTTGTTTGATTTTTCTTTCAAATTATTTTTCATCTCTCAAAGGCGTGAAGACTACAATGAATTTCTTTGTAGCACAACACAAATCATGGATCTGTGAAATATCGGTGAATCAAAAAACATCCAATATCAATATTTATTACATAAGCAAAACGTAAACAACTGAAGATATCCAGAACCCATGAGAGCTTATCGGAGCGTTAACTAGAGTAGGAAAAAAGCTTCAATAGTGATAGGATGTCTTTAAATGCATCGGAATTGGGCGAAACCGTTTGTCATCCTGTGATACCGTAGAGATACACAATATTTGAAAGCATAAATAAGACATAACGCGTGTACACAAAGAGGGGGAATTTCATAGGCTCGGAAAATCCAAGTGGCCCTAACAGCGAAGCCGCACATTTTGACGATGTCTCTTGCATGAACCACAGTCTTCGCTGAGCCCATTTCAATTGTAATTGAGTATGTTTGTGAGGTTAGGGGAGACGGAATACAATAATTTTAATCAAAGGCGTTCAATAAGTTTCATTCTCGCTGTGAATCTTACAAAAAGTGGGGCTCTTGGAAGATCCCACTTCTCCTTATACATTTCACAGGAACATAGCCTAAATAGGGGAGCGCAAAAACTGTGAGAATATATTTGAGGTTTTCGGAGTGTACATAGTAAGTGCTACAATTAGAGAGAGAGGGGGGGGGGGCAACCCCAAAATCACAGAATTTGAAGACAATAGTGAATTCAGTGTCTCAAGATAGGTATCCTAAACAACAATGTCTGACTAACTCACCTCCCTAATTCACTTACTTCATTCACACACTCAGCGCGTCATTGCTATCAGTATAGGTTACACACGAATACAGAAAAGTATGAATTAACCGTTAAGTACGAGAGAGTGAAGAAAGAGTACTGTTTTCCTGAATTGGTGGGATTCCCCGATGCTTTTCGAAACAGTTCGTTAATGCTGTTACGAGCACAATAACCATTGTTCAGACATGGCAGTTAGCTAGAGTAATCATTTGTCCCGAAGATCATTTTCTCTCACATCCAATATAACGTTGCTTTGTTACATCTCCACATCAACCAGCTCATCTCGTGAACCAAGCCGTTGTAATGGGACCAGTAAATCGGCGCCCAGGGCAGTCAAGGGCGGCTGAGCGAAGTGAAGGCATGAATGCGCAACAAAACTGCTGATGTCGTTCAGTGCAATACCGCATTTTCCACACTTATACGGTGTTGGATCGATGACCGGCAACATGAAGGAGGATGACGAATTGAGGATGGAAGTCTGAAAAAATATGGTGAAGCATACGGAAGGGCCTATCAAAATTCAAGTATGAATCACTGCACTGTGAAGAAAGAGTAGCGGCGGTTAACGCTGCGATTGTTTATGGACCAAAAAAATACCAACAAATTGTTCAACTAGAAAAATGTAAGGTGACTGGGAGCGTTTTCAGGCGTAACCATAGTTTGATATGAATTTCGGTAACAGATCAAAAGTTGGCTACAATCAGATACTTATGAATATGCGTACGGAATGGGGAGTCTAATAAGTAGCATATGACGGCATGGATTAGGGAATTCCACTGTAGGGAACTTTCTCGTCAGCTGCATTTGAGGGAATGAAAGTGGCCACTAACGGCATAATTTTTGATCGTCCAAGATAACGCATTGTAGGGGTTTCTTTTTGGATAAGGTCAGAAATTGTTCCCGGCACATGATTTCTTCCGTAGAGGCAAATCTGTAGCATTTATATGGGGAATGCAGCTAGGTAAAGAGTAAACCTTTTTCGAACCCTCATCGGTACCTTCTCTCCTCCCCCAAGCGCTCATTCGAATCGCATACCGGGCAAACCGCTTGCCCATAAATATACTAGTTGTGATTGTGATCGGGTCCCTTTAGGTTTCTCGCTGGACCTACTCTTTCATTTTATTGATTAGATTATTTTTTAAATTCTTTGAGAAATTTCAACATTAAGCGAGATATTTTAACGCCAACCATAGCGGCCAAATAATCCGGAGAAAACGGAAGTTGAAGGCTCAGCAAAGCTGCCGAAAGGTCCAGTGACGATGGGAGGGCAGTTTTAGAGTTGGTAGTTGGTAACAGTGAAGGAGCCAGTAATCCTGCTAAAATCAAAGAATTTGTCCCACAAAAAGATAGTGTTGACTCATCCGATGGCTCACCCAACACAGATTCGTTTCCCGAATTGTTGTTTACGGTTTTTTGTGGGATGCATGAGATTCGTTCCATATCCAACTCATCCATATCCAACTGTACTCCACTGTCCGGTGAGCACTCGTTGCGGGACCTTGTGGGGCTCAATGAACCACTTGAGGTAGTGCTTGAAGCGTCTGCAACGAATTCGTCTTACCGATTTGGGTTAATGTCTTCATTACGTTGTTACGACCTCGCAGTAGCAGGTCTGTAACCACCCCTTTGTCTGCAGTAAGAAATGAAAGCTATAACGATCTTACGGTATCTGTTGTTGTATATTGGTATGACGTTCAACACGAGGTCATCCGATGAACACTTCAATGACGTCGTTGCATGATTGAGAGCGTCACCAATGGAGTTGAAAGCGACGCGACAGCGACATTCGTACGGGCATTTGTTGTGGGCTGTTCGCAAGTGATGAACAAGCACAGAGAGGCCTGGCTGGAATGAATTCATGTAAGTTCATGTACAGTTGTACATTCATGTACAATTCTTTCCCAATGTATTGTATATTTAGGGTCTATTCAGAGCTACACAGGTACTTGATATTTCAGCGACATTCGTAGGGGTACTTATTTTTGTCCTATGCAATAAATTACTGTGGCACCTCGATCTTCAATCTAGCACACATGTTTTGAGGAATCGATCAAGCCTTCTTTGAAAATAGCGATGGTTAGCTTCATCTCGGCAAGTTTGAGTTCATAGGAACCCCGAGCCGTGACCTCCTTCTGAAGGTGTGGGTCAGAATATAATAGATCTCAATCCCATCGACGATGTATTGTCAAGAAGATTCTACACAAAAAGGACCGATTCACCAATAAAGTACCGTTGTGAATGGTGCAGCCCCGGCGGTATCTTGGTCCATCTTATTGTAAAGAGCGCAGCCTTCAAGTGAATATAAAACTAGTCCCACATAACATTCCCCACGGTGAGAACAAAAGGGGAGTTCTCCCCAGATTATTGATCTTTGCAAAAGCAAAATTCAACTATTCTGGATGTAGTAGTTCCTCGTCGACGAAGACAAAAACCTACAGGAAAGTTTACGTCAAGACGTCCACGAGGCCAAGCATCCTATGATTAAGCGTAGTTAATGGAAGCGGGAGCCTCTCTCCCCTCCTCACTCATTGTGCAGAACAAGCCCCCATTTCAAAAACAAAGCAACTTCCTTACAATCCACCAATGCCTACAGTGAACACGAGCTGCCGTCGCTCGCGAGGTGGAAAGATTCTTTCTTGTTGTCTTACCTGCTCCAAGAAGCATTGCGAGCATCTATAGGAGAGTGGCGTTTTTCCAGGTACCAGCGGTTCAGGTCGTGTCACTTCACAGCTTGTCACGTTCCCATTTGGTGGCTAAATATTTCTACATTATAAAAAAGCAAAAAAACAAATGACAGAATGGCTGCCTTTACCTGCTTCTGACGCTCAGGCTCCTTATCAGGTTCACATGCAAACACACGCGGTTTGTCTTCATCGTCTCTATTTGCGAGATTGGTGGTAGCTTGATCAAACGCTTTTGACCGGCTGTACTTTGATACGACACGTATTCCATGAGTTTCTGAAGAGTAATAGAACTTCGGTAACAACTAGAGGCAGCTGACAGGGCAGGAACCCTAGTCCTGCTTCTGGGATGCGTCCCGCATTCATTTTTGTCTCCCATCCAGAAAAGAAGTGGTTAAATGCGTCGAGGGCCTGGAAGCTTGCAAACTCGCGGATGCGTCAGAACTCCTCGGATCACCTAATTTGAAATAATCGACGCTCAGGAAAAGTTAGACCCATAGGATGCGAATGTCGCATCTTTTCGCGTAAGACCTCTTCACATCTTCAAAATACCGGTGTTTTATGCATTGAGAGGTCATTGATTGTTTGAAGACCTTGCATCAATTGGTACTTATTTAAAGTTTGTAACACAGCAAGTTACGTATTCCCTTCCAAGAGAGACCAAATCATCACCCTAAGTACTCTAATGACCCTTCTGCTCCTTTTACGATACGATCTCGTGTCATCAGACGACATGGAGCGACTCTCTGTAACGCAAGCAACACATGTCCGACCTTGCTCAGCAATACATGACTACATTTTCGTAATGATCACTTTTTCGATTTTGGCACAATTCAACATTTGTACTCACTGGCAACGTGACGGATGAGGTCCGCTTTCCATTTGCTGGTCCTGGAGCAGTAACGGCATTTGAATGGCCGCTCATTGGTATGTACTCGCTTATGGCGAATCATTTCCGAAATCCATTTACCTACGTATCCACACGTGGAACAGGTTCGAGTGGACACATCCGGATCGCTCTCCATGCGCTGTAATTCGCTACCATCTAATAAGTTCCGAGTCTGTTCCTATGCACCTGATTCTTACATTTGCGAAAGTAATCGAAAAATCAATTCATTGAACTGATTGTAATGGGAATGAATGACTGAAGGCCGCTAAAAAACTCAAAAAATGTCGAACCTTAGCCTCAGCCTCGTCGTCCGGTCCTTCTATAGCTTCTTGCTCAGTGAGGTAGCGCTTTTGGAACGGTTCGTGGGTGTCGTCAGCACGACGAGCTACGAGGCCATCGAGAGTGTTCGCAGGATTTATAAGCTGAAA
The DNA here is from genome assembly GCA_900617895.1 of Haemonchus placei. Taxonomy (NCBI): domain Eukaryota; kingdom Metazoa; phylum Nematoda; class Chromadorea; order Rhabditida; family Trichostrongylidae; genus Haemonchus; species Haemonchus placei. The sequence goes on from UZAF01017307.1 coordinate 32,415, forward strand.
GGAGATACGACACAATCTTCAGGACGACGATTTTGGACATTATAAATTTCTGGCACTAGTCCAGAACTGTTACACAACTCTTGTCAACGCTCAACGAAAGAATTCCAATCTTGTGGCATAAGAATGATTTTTCAGTCGGTTTGCCCATTTTTTCACAAAATATTGCTACTCACCTCTCCACGTCTTCTCTTACGTCCATCACTAACCGGTGATATTGAAGTTTGCTGAAATCACTTTTTTGAGAAACATGCGTTTTAGACCCATCAGAAATCTTCCTTGCAATCTCTCTCTTCCACCGAGAGGAAGTGGTCTAGCTACTCCCACGACATTGATCATTTTGAGATTTTAAGAACCTATTGCGATTAGTTCAACTGATAACCAGTATGAAGGCCATCACTCAATACAAGAGCATCAGAAGTACTCACGCTGTGAATTTTTTCGAAGGTTGATGGCGATTTCCCAGTCAGTTGGCTAGTTTGTCTCAGCTGCAATGCTCCCGTAAGAAAGGTTGCCAAATCGAAAGGCGGCGGCGTGAGAGTCTGACACATGGAACTCAGTTCCACCATGATTCCAAATCAACAACTGGAATATTTTGAGCTCTTTAGTTGATCCGAAACGAATTCGAAACATTTTAGTGAGATCATAGGCAAGCGTATGCGGTGAGCGGAAACTCATGACTACTCTCCTTGTAGGGGTAAGGTGAGATAAGCAGTGTTTCTGTGAACGAGTATTCAAACATCAGTTCCAGCAATGGCTAGAAACAATATTGGCCATATTTTGGTATCACATAATATTGAGCTTGACATTACTAAACCCACAAATCGAATGCAGTGCATGTGTTTTGACACCCCAGGGTGGAACATTTGGTACCCGGAACGGCGTCCTACGGCAACGCACCGACCGCGATGGTAAAATGAAGATTCGAGTTCCTTATGGAAGAATACGGTACCTGTCGCGAGACAGCTGCCGCTGGCCCCGGGAATTCGAATACGAAGCGGGTTACCCACATACACCAATGAAAGTTATGTCCCATCTGAGAAGGGGTGGAAGAGCAAGAACCCGGGCAATGGATAAGCGTGTTGTTGTGATTAGTTGGGGCGTTTTCAATGCTTTTGTGGCTGCGCTTCAGTAGCTGAAAACTTTAGCTTTTTGATAATTTAGCAAGCCTTTGAGCAGCCAGTAAATATAGGTAGTTGGAATTTTTGCAGTCTAGGTGAAGGTAGCTGCAGCAGCATTGAGAACTATCTATGTCATAGATGGTAAGGTACCCATCTTCAGCTCAGGCAACTGTATGCAGCATCCTTAGACCATCCTCGCATGTTCATCCTCAAAAGCATTAGTTATCTGACCAGGCTATTAGCTAGCTCCTGAGGTAACATACGAGGATCTAACCCCCACATACTCTTCCATCTACCTATGTTTAGGAAAGAGAGGGGCTTGTTAGAGCAAGGGTGGGTGAGCGCAGTCAAAGCTAGTGAATTCTGGTCAATCGCTTACTATGGAGCGTTGCGTTAGTGCCAATATGTTAGTGGCCAACTCCAGCCTTCCTGCTGTTCCATTGTGGTATCACATGATGAGTCTCTTGCAAAAGAGCCTTTTTCCTCGACGCTACAAGTAAACTCTGGTTTGCTCGTTTACTCGCTCGCTCGCTTGACTCGCATACATGTATGGTAAAATTGGTCGATCACCCTTTTCCCTTTTACCCACTCAAACATCTACGGCTATGTGCCTCAGGAAACGAGTAGTGGGATCTGGAAGAGTCATAGAAGGGAGAAATTCCATTCTAAAGTGGGACATCTGAAGCAACAGGAAGGACTGTGAATCGTGCACGCTGAGCAGCAGTTGACATTGTTCAGTCAGCTAGGCAACTCTTCATAATGATCATGAGTCCACTTGGATTATAGATCTCTTAAAGAAGCTCTTCTCAGGTCGGACGCTTTAGGTTCGTCCAGCCCTATAGTTACCCCTAAGCTAACGTATTCAGCGGGTCGTTAGAATGCCAGCATTGCACATAACTACTTGGGCTTCCATAACTACAGCCGTTGGAGGTAGTAAATTGGTCTGATTGTGAGCGCAAGAAACAGAACGGTGGGAACACCTTTCAGATCATTACAGAGGCGCCAGAGGGCAGGGAGTAAGAAGGGATTCAAATTTTCAGAAAGGGGAAAGGCTAATTTGCAAGTAACTTCGCCCATGTAAGCCCACTTATCGCTTGTATCCTCTTTAGAAAGAGCCGTTAAAATCCCTAGAGTAAGTCAAGAAAACGGCACATCCTTAAAGAATACAAGCTTCATCCGTATTGCCTCTAGTCGATAGTGATAACAGTAACTTGGAACAGCATTGGGCTTTCACGTAAATTCGAAGAGTTCTACCTTGCGGTAAAGCAGGGTATCTGATTAGACCAAGTGGGAATGAATAGTGTTGTATTTATGGCGATGTTTCAGCTTTAATGGGAGCAGAAGCAAAAAATTGCTGATCTATACCAGTGATGGGTTTGTACAAAATCAGAAAACCCCCTCAGAACTTTTCATAGATTGGTCATTCCTTGGTGTGAGGGTAAAGGGGAGGTAGATGTAGAGTCATGGATGAAGATCACTGTAATAACGAATTTGCTGTAAGATAATAACTATGAGCAAGTTGCTGGCAGCGAGGATCAGTGCGGTAAAGTGCCGCAATAGAAGGAACGTGAATGTTGAAAAGTGAATTCTCAATCCGAATAGGGCAGAGGATCCTTAGGGCAGAGGTGTTGAAAAGTTCGGGATGTCCTCGGCGGCCACACAGAGCACGGGCAGGGTCGTGGCGTGTCGTCATGCGCGGCTCCTACACTGAACTGCTCCAGCTGGGGGTGCGTGGTCCGAGAGCGGGGTGGTGGTTGAGGTCAGTGCCTGTTGGCTCCAGCCTCCACCTGTTTGCTGAGCTCGGCGGTGGCGCGGCGGTGCTGGTGGCGGCCGCGATGGTGCGCGGTCATTTTTCCGAGAGAGACTTGAACAGAAAAAAAATCGTCGGCAAATATTCGAGCATCGCGTACAGTCGCACTTCCGCTTGATCGTGAACTGTCGATGTTTGCTCGGCTCTTGCAACGCACAACCACCTCCACCTCCACCACCAGCACCACGCTATGGGCGTGTTGTTAGTCACAGTGACGTGAAGCTGCTCTACCACGACGATCCGATTTCCAGCAAGTCCTTCGGAACACGGATGTTTCGTGGTTGGCTTCGTTTTTTCGAAACTATCACCCAATCTAGTCATGTAGTGTGCCACCACGACGAAGGTTCTGAGACCATGGTATGTACTGTACACCTCATTGAGCTCATCATTGACTTCTGCGGGATTTGGATGCTCACAGAAAGAGAACGTCAGGACCAGAATAGGCCAAGAGGGAGTAGAAGAAGGACCCCACAATATGTGACCCATTTTGATGCGGCGCGTTAACACCGACCACCAGCGTTTTGTTATCATAGAAGATGATTTCTTAATATTGGGAGCTGCTCTTCTAAGCTGTTCAAAGGGTTATAGCACACTGTGCACATCTCCAAAGGAGACGTAGATCCAAGTAGTTCTGGCTTTGCTTCATCCTCTTCAGCCGTCACCGTCAATTAAGGTCTAACTGGGTCTTATTCCGTTATATTACCACCTGGATTTGGAGGTCACATTCATATTATACAAGTCATCACAACTGGTATATTTAAATTAGTCTCGATTCTAGGGACCAATGCCATTTTCTACGAAAGGGTTGAATGCAATGGTAAACTGACCCTTCATTCCGATTACAAGGGGGGGGGGGAGCTCTGTATGTGTCCCGTACAACTTTTACTTTTGAACCCTCTGTGTTTTCGTTTTCTAACACTAGCGTCACCTCCATAGACTGACTCCGGGAGGGATTGCTGGTCACCAGGAAGTACAAACCAAAATTCAGTTCTCGGATTGAAGTCCATGGCAATGATTCACGTTTACTTGACGTGATTGTGATTTGTGCATTCCACCTTTGATAGCACCGTGGGGCAGCCAAACCGCACGGTTCCAAGTTCAAAAAACACACGCAGGAACAATTTTTTAACCAAACAGTTTTTTCGTATTGCAACAAATCACAGGAACATAAATGCAAATTTTGCTTTGAAGGCACAGCTCAAGATAATTTTAATTTTCCCTTTTTAAATTGAAAAGTGTTGACGTAGAGGAGTAAGTCGGTGGTGAAGGAAGTGAGAAACCCGCCTACTCATGGGTTTTTTAAAAGTAATGGGAGTGGAGGTTGTACGAGGTCACCGTGACGGGAATGGCATGGAAGGGTGTTTGGACGAGATTTTACTTACTCTAATTGTGCACAGAGCTGACTACATCAAGTCAAAAATGTCCAGAATTGCCTTTCACTGTCGCTATGGGTCATGACAAGTTGTTTTAACTTCCTACATTGGTTCGCTTGTGAATGATGCAGCCTCTACAAAGCCGCTGAAACTCGTCCCTTAGGGGTGTGGCATACACACGGTACACTCTCTGGTTCCTTAATGTATCCTATCCAGGACTTTTTCGCCCTTATAACGACAGGTATGGTATAAAGGGAAGCCCGAAATTCATAAATAGAAAAATCTCAGAAAGAATTTTTTCGTGAACTGTGCTTTTGAACACTAAACATTTAAACCTACATAATTCAACATTTCGAATGTTTATATTTTTGAACAAGACTGCAGTGAGGGGGTGACCATCGTTTTGGACACAATGTCTCCGTCTCATAATGGAATTCTCACACACACGTCTTAGCATCGCCGGTGTTATCGCACAAGCTTTTTGTTCAATCCGAACTCACAAATCCTGAACCGTTGGGGGAAGAGTCTCGAAAACCTTCGACTTGAGGTGTTCCCATAGAAAGTAGCCGCAAGAGCTCAGATTAGGGATCCATTGCTTATCTCAAGTCAAGCTTTTCGGAAAAATTACTGAGAAGGTACAGAGGCGCTCTGACTGTATGACGGTTGCGCCATCTCGATGAAAATAGGTTCTCATTCACCTCCCAGCGCACATCTCCCCCTCTCTACCAGCTTTATTAATCGTGCGCTTTGCTTTGTCTGCCCCCCCCCCGTTCCCCTCCCAAAATGACCATTTTTCTGATGGTATTAAATTTTCCAATGTTCTTAAGATTTGTGGCAAGGCATAAATATAAAAAGCTGTTTCTGTATGTGTTTTCTAATACTTGGAATCGAGCGCTTTGAGAGTTGCCCCACCCTGTAGAAGTCCTCGATCGCATCTCCATAGCAAGCTGATCAGGTGTTTTCCATGTGATAAAAGCGGACTAATGTCCGATGACCGAGCAAGCGCCATGTACTCTTCTTTTCTCCAAAATTCTACTGCTCCTTCAGGTGAATTACTCAATAGTAACCCCTACCATTTTCATGGTTTCTCTCCCTTCCTTCAAATGCAATAAATTGTCATGTGACTGGTGAAGGAGTGATGCGTAGTTTACTTCTGCTCAAACAATGACAATGAAGAAAATTTCCTCATTAACTTCCAAGTACTACAGTTAACCCCCTCCTCCCGCCCTCTCCTCTGTACGGAACGCTATGAGAACAGTTCAAAAGCAAAGTGTTGTTAACAATAACCCGTCCGCTAAAACGACTAGCACAACTACATTTTTCACAGCACCTGGAAAGCTGTTTCAATGTTTATGGTTGTGGTGGTTTTGGACAGAGTACATATCAAGAGCAATGAGTGAAAAGAATTCAACTCGAACTCACTCGTTTTCCGCGAGAACTGGGGTCCTTGTAGTGGCTTACAGCGAAATAAAGTATCCTTGGCAAGTGGACGAGAGTGCTAGGAAGTTTCTGGAGATTGTTGCCGAGCAGTAAATTGAATGTACGTGAATGTTTGATATTCAAGACATTTTCGCTGAGTTCTGCATTTCCGATAATAGTGCATACTAATGACAAGTACACAGGCGCAGAACCTGGCACTGAAGATAAGCCGCGGCCAACGGCGACTCTAGAAATGTTTCTTTTTATCGATAGTGATCGCTGTAAACGCCACAGCTGGAACATTAGCTATTGACTGATTGATTTTTTGGAATCCGACTCACAATTTCATATCTTCGGTACAGATATCCCTTACTAAGCAAGAGCTTATCACGCTCTGCTGGAATGCGCCATGTCTTCTTATTTTCATTCAGAATAAACTGACTTTTGAAGCGAATCCAACACATTCTAGAAATTATTTATCAGACTCAACTCTTGACATGACAAATACGACACATGGGAAAGAAAGCCTGTGCTCATAGATCTTTCTTCTGAGTAAGCCTTGTATAAAGCTTCAGTTCGAAACCATAGGGAATGAATGACTTGTAGGACTGAGACTTATATATTAGATGACGGAANAACAACAACAACAACAACAACACAACAGCAACAACAACAACAACAAGAACCAATCAGAGGTATGACTTGGTTATGCAGGGAAGGCCTATCTCTCCACCATACATATTCAGTGACCCTTGCTTACTGCCTCTTCGCCTCTTCCGCTGATGATTTTCGAATTGAAACGAGACAGCTTGTAATAAAATGAGATTTTTGCCAAATATTCACAAAATTGCTATCTTCATAATCAGGCCTCGGAAGGGAGCAACAAGTAATATTGCTACCGTGAGCATTGTAAACGGCACACAGCTTCACCATGTCTCGACCGAATGCCGTCCCTTGGTTCTGTTCTGTGCTGCCTGACTGGAAAGAGGCAACCTAAATTCCAATCACTATGATCTATACACTTGTATGAAAACTAAAGGTTAGTTGAAAGGCTAGCTGCCGCTGATTTACCAAACCCGTGGTGTATCTGACAGTTTGACCAGGGTCCAACTTTCTGCAAAGGCATCCGAAGCTCTGGAGTCATCGGCCAAGGATTGGGGTATGGGTACTTACGTGCGTCCGAGGATGCGCGCGGCAAATTGCGCGGCGANTTTGGGCCCCGATGATAGGCGCCAGAGTCGTTCGAATCACCACGCACCTCGCCGTGCAATTTGCCGCGCGCATTCTCGGACGCACGTAAGTTCCGTCCCCCAAGGATTAAGGAGCCAACAAGACAAGCAGTGAGCAAGGGCATAAAGTGTTGGGTTACCAGTCCATTAGGTGGCGTTGGAAATTTCTCTTTTAGGATCTCCCATCTAGAGCCCAACATTGACGTTGAGTAGTAGGCAACATCTGAGAAAAAGGAATAATTCCGTCGGCGGAAATCTCTCGGAGCAGTGGAAGCTGTTCCTGAACTCAGCATTGTGTACTTCCCACAACTGACACTGACCGGCTCCGACCTCGGACTTTTGAAAAGAACTCTGTCAATTCTCGTCGGCGAATCGCCCTTAGCCGACCGACCCCGATAAAGTGGCCCGTACGTCGTCACTTCCTCGTTTTTGCAATGTTTATCCTGGCGCTTGGTACGCTGCGGACACCCGCAGCGCTCGAAACGAGACGACACGGTTATTTTTGTTGGGACGGTCAGTGCGGAAGTGGTGCAAAATACCGTGGCGTCTGTGTCACTTGGTGAGCGACAACACGTAAATATCCTATAGAATGAGTGTTGACTCATTGACGTACAGTAACCATTTGTCTGGTAAGAGCTATGAATAGTGGGCTTCACAATTCCACCTCGCTTGACTTTTGGCCAAACCATAAGTGGAGGAGGGAGGGGGTTCCGGCCTGGGCTGCATTGTACAACATGAGGGTAACGGCAAAGGTCTTGACTTATGCGAAGTGTAGTGTGCCACTTTTTATTTTTTTTTTTTT
>UZAF01017308.1:9275-27286 GCA_900617895.1 Haemonchus placei
TACTGCGATGCTATGTAATGATAACGTGTTGGTGCCAAAAAGACATTTCGTCTTGAAACGTAATGGCAGCAAAGAGTTTATGTAATCGCTGCACCTTGCTGAGGATCAGCCTATACGCCCGCATAACTCCCGAAACATTACAGCTAGATTCAGAACTGAAGACTTCAATTATTTGCCCACTTATTGTATCGTGTTCTTGTGGCGTCGAAGGTGACCATTCATGAACAGTATTCTCTATTCGAACTAGTAGAAATTCTATGAGATCTTTTCCGAGTCAAGCATCGATGTCGAGTTTTCCAAAAAACTGGATCATAAGAACTCTACCGCTGATGACCATTTAGATGAGTTCTAGTCGGCGTCATCAGGAATAGTCCCCTTTCGACTATTTGTAGTAATAGATTTTGAAGCTTTATGGTTACCTTAGCAGCATAATGGGCTATACCTGTTAAAATACAGGAATATTTATATACTTGAACTTTCGACAAAGGGTTGATGAGGTTTAGGGGCAAGCGGCTAACTATGCTAACAGCTAACATGATCCAGGGTCAAACTTTGATACTCGCCTAGGAGAAACGTGCCTTCCATCCTCCTGGGTTTCTCAGGTACCAGACCCGTTGTAGGATCTCTCTCAGTGCACAAAACACAAAATGAGAGCAGGTTGAAACAAACTGTTTCCATGTTTCATTTTGAGTGCCCTCTTAGCTGTCTTCCTGGAAAGATCCACAGCTTTTGTACCTGCAATGATGGATTCTACTTCACACAATCCGCAACAATGTTAAATGCAGGGCTGAGAGGCTAGGCGGATCGAAACAACGTTGAAAAATGCTCCGAATTAAATGTAGTGAAGGAAAGTTTGCATGAAATAGGGTGGTGCGGGCCTGTATGCCTAAAGCGAGTGTTATTTTCATACACGACGGCTAATTTAGGGCGATACAGCCAAGCCCAGCTGATCCGAGACTGGATTTCGTCATAGGACCACGCGCGTAGGGGTAGACACTGTCTGCCTTCTCAAATCTGGTAGGTCCGCTGGTAAGAGCAATCTCTAGGTGATCCGATCTGCTGTGAAGTAACAGTTATAATGGTGGCTGGACATTTCAACAAACGAAATCAGCACCAACCTCCCATCTATGTTCAAACTTGAGGAGGGGCAGATTCACATAGACGACGGACTAATGCTTTTTGAAATAACCTTCAATGTAATTCATAACTGGTGAGTGAAGCAAGGCAATGGTGCATACGAAAATTATCTTTATTAATTTCAAAAACTATTTAAAACTCAAATAAAGTCTCGTTCCTCCTTAGGAAATATTGTCTCCAAATTGAGCACTCCAATATCGAATGTACGTTTGGCACTTGATCCAACGCTGATATAAGATTTGGGGATGTAGAACTTCACCTTTCGCTTGCCAGGCTGAAATTCATTGACATTCATGAGTTGTTTGAACGGCTTGATTGGGGTAACCCACCTTGATTCCGTCATTACAGTCGTGATAAATCTTGAAAACTGGATCAATTTTTGTTAATTCTTTTTCCATTCCCTGCAACAAATAGCTTGTGCTCCTGGTAAGATGGCTGGCAATGATGAAAACATGAGTAAAGAGGGATGAATGTGAGGCTCACCTTAAGGGTAAAAGTACCATCACTTTTTGTATGATCTTCGTCGAGCAGATCGTCAGGATCCGGGCCTGAAATGTTACGGAAAGAGGTACTCGTGAAGGCCCGTTTGTATAGTGTGAAGGCAAGATACCGCATTTGCTGGTTACTTCTTCCTGGGTCAACTTTCGAACATGGATAGGCCTCCCTTGCCCCCTGGTTTGGAAGAAAGCTCAAGGAGTTCCTCTCTGAACTTGGGCCAAGTTACAGATCTACCCCACAGGAAAGTTCGAACTTGGGTGGACTGCAATAATAGGTCTCTACAATAATAAGTAAAACACTCAGCACTTCGCCTCACAGAAGACTTTCCCATTCATTCACCCTACGCTAAAGTTGAGGGCATTGCAATACAGTTCGATCCTACAGTATATCTGTGGGAGCTTTCAGTTAGTCTTTGGCGAAAGGCTGGACATAACTATCGGCTTTATGTTTTATAGTCTCGGGAGCGTTCACATACCGTCATCTTCGTCCCAGAGCTTCACCAAAACTCCTGACGCTGGCTTAGATCCACATAACAATTTTCCAGTAACGGCAACGGATTGTTGTCGGCCAAATACTAAGGGTAGGCCGAAGAGAACAGTTAAAATAATGTATTTCATCTAAACACAGCTAAATTAATGAAGAGAAAAGTTATCTAAATATGGAGTTAGTATATCAGAGGATTCCTTCCCAGTAAATGTTGCGTTAATGGGCTGATGTAGATGGAACCAACCCTGCATATATACAGAAGTTTGAAGTGTGGGCGTAGATTATGACCCAACGTTCGTTCTCTTCGGCCTTATCTTTGACAATGAAAAAGACTGGTTTTATGCAGGAGGAATTGTTCAAAACAACGAAAGTTAAGAGTTGTCATGTTGAAGTTCTTTGATTCCTTCCTCAACCGGAAATTAGATTCTGGTCAATTTTCCCCATAACACTTGCCTGATTTAATTTTATCAAAAATGACCGGAGAAAGCGATGGTAGAGGTCCTGCGGTTTCCATCACGTGTTGAACACTCGATTGTAAATGAAAATAGAAAAACATATAGAAAAAAAGTAGAATCAAGTAGGTTCATCGATGCTTTCATACTTCCCTTGATATTTTTTGCATTCATTAATTAATCAAGGCCTCGTATGCTCACGCATGAGACTGGGAATGGCGCCCATTCTTTCATGAGTTTAGCCTTCCGAAGAAATGACGGATTCCATTTCCACAACCATACAATCCCAAATGCACGGGCGCAACATGAATCCAAAATTAACGAGGAAAAGGCGAAAGGAAAAGGCGCGATGACTTTTGAAATAAATAGAAAATGCTCAAATGCTACTGTATAAGCACTTTCATACAGATTCGAATGCATAGCCTTGTAGGCGTCATGGCTTAAGTTCTAATTCATTTTAGGCCTGTGCTTTTCAAAAGCTCCAGGCTGATAATTTGTCGAAATTGAAGGGTTGAGTTTAAAGAAGTATATCGCCTAATCTCCACTTAAGTTGGAAGGCTGAACGGCGGAAAAACACGAGATCGTTTTGCTACCGTAATTTTTATCTCTAGAGCAAGTACCTATATCGCTACTCTCCCGCTTCAGGAGGCAGCCATCAATGAAGTCAACTCCAGCGAGTCCCCTGTCTGGAGCCAAAAAGTTGACAGGGCACGAGGAAATGAAAAGGTGAAGTGGGTTGTGTTGGTGTGATCTTGAAATTATGTAAGCTGTATTGGAAATTGTTCGAATTTCACCTGAAATCATAGTGCTCCCGGTGCGTATAATTTCACCAAGTGTTTTATAGGAAACCTCGATTTCAAAACTGCAAATTATCGGGCGTCACCGGCTGGGGAAAAATGATAGAACATGCTGGTAAAGCAAGTTTATCCTGGTTCCCTTGGAGCCAGCAGCCGGGATCTCCAACCTGCTCCCTGTTCCTCTGCCCTCACAATCTGTGCATCCGGAACTTTATACTCGCTGCTGTAGTGAAGCTCGGAGTTACCGTAGGGCATCCATTTTTCACCAATAACTATGTGATTTCCCCCGCACCATGCCCATACCCTGCACTCCATCAACCTTAGCCAGACTTCTTCATACATTTCTCCTTTTTAGAAGGTTACTCATGCATCACAGTCAACACTGATTCATACCTGGCAAATCACCACACAAAACCTAAGTTCTTCTCTGAGGCTGTTATAGGTGTGCCTTTCGTGACTTAAAGAAAACATTGAATCAGCACTTATGTTTACATTCGATATGATTTGTGATCACCTCGATAAGGAATTAATCGCATTCAAGAACTGATTCTCGGATTTAAATTATCAAATCACCAGATGTGACGCATGATTGTTTGCTCTTTAATTTTATACAATTCATGACTTTGATCGTATCAAAAAATCGTAGAAAAACACAAAGCAGAGTCAGTCGGGGTAAAAAAAATTATTTTTCGTTGATTGGCGATACGTACTTCAACAATCTGCCTAGTCTTGCTCTCATAGAGGCCTCCGTCGCCGTCAAGAAGAAGCAGTTCATTTCACATCAGAGAAGACAGAAACTTATTGGAAAATATGGGGTCTTCATGTTCTCCCAGGCTCTTCTCTACGAAGAGAGCCATGCCAACATGGGCAAGAGGAGGCCATGCCAGCTGGAGCAAAAGCAGGCAGATTCACATATGTTTGACTATCTTCAAGAGGTTTTCCGAACCCGTTTCTCAACTTATTTCTGAATTGTCGTCATATCTTAGGCCTAAAGCCAACACAACCGCTTTCGACCCCTTGTTTTTGAATATCTCCAACATGGTCATGGCTGGCAAAGCGCGAGATCAGCCTATGCCTTAAAGAGCCCGCTTTTAGGAGACCCCATAAATGTACCCTCAGTGGTTAGCTTTGAGTGTTTTGGGCCCCCAGTGAATTACAATATTCAGGTGCAATCAAAAGGAGTACAGTAGGTGCTTGTTAGTACTAGGACCATTTGGGTAACTGGGATTGGTCCTATAGGCTCATAGTTGACAAAAATGAAACACTATGAGAATATGGAGGAATAAACTTCATGAATGGAGGAAATCTTCATTTAAGAGGCTCTATAGCCTCCTACAATCCCCCTTGACGATGATTTCTCCTCAGATACATGTCGTGCTCCATGAGTTTCCTATTCAAAGATTGTATCTGCACTGCACAATACTTAACCGTAGGAGGTAAACTGTTCCCATTCTTTGCCTGACTACAAAGCCTTCTCATCTATTCACACAATGGTGAGCAACTGTGGCTGTGGAGAAATCTGTCATTAAGACAGCAATATTCTTGAAGGCCTATCTGGACGAGGGCAAAAACCCTACCTTTGCAGTATTCTCTGATCCCAAAATTCTTGACTGGTCCTCTGAAACTGGAAGAAGGGGTTGGGGGGAGGGTAGCCTGTATCTCTAATCGCCTTGTGACTTCCGGTCGATGAGAAGAATCGAAGTTTTTGGAAAACAGCTTGTCATTTCCCATCTTTACTTTAGCCTGTCAGTGAAAAGGACAGTTTTTAAATAGGAAAGATAAGGCAAAAGAGACCATGAGTCGATGTGTTTAATCTACGCCCACACCTTCGAATCTCATATATATGCAGCATTAGTTTCAACCATATCAGCTCACAATTGCAACATTCACTTTGAAGAAGTCTTCTGTTCATATTAATCTTATATATAGTCATCTTCTCTCCAGAATAATTTGCTTAATTCAGATGAAATACATTGTTTTAATTGCTCTCTTCGGCTCTTGCTTAGCGCTCGGCCGACAACAAGCTGTTGCCATTACCGGAAAGCTGCTCTGTGGCTCTAAACCAGCTTCAGGAGTTTTGGTGAAGCTCTGGGACGAAGATGATGGTAGGCATTCACACACTACCTACATGGGAAGTCCTTGCTTCCACAACGCTCATTTCTCTAACGCTATACATTTCAGGCCCGGATCCTGACGATCTGCTTGATGAAGGTCGTACAGACAGCAAAGGCCTATTCACTCTCAAGGTAAGACATCCGAGGCTTCCCACTCCTTACTGTTTACGCTCACACTAGTAAGCAACACCGCTTGTTGTAGGGAACGGAAAGCGAAATAACTAATATTGACCCAGTTTTCAAAGTGTACCACGACTGTGATGATGGAATCAAGGTGGAGTAACGTAATTGAACAATTCCTACAAGATCATGAATACCCATGAATTTCAGCCTGGCAAGCGAAAGGTGAAGTTCCGCATTCCTGACTCTTACATCAGCCCTGGAAAAGTTGCAAAACGAACTTTCGATATCGGAGTACTGAATCTCGAGACGATATTTGCTAAAGAAGAACGGGACTTNAAAGTGTACCACGACTGTGATGATGGAATCAAGGTGGAGTAACGTAATTGAACAATTCCTACAAGATCATGAATACCCATGAATTTCAGCCTGGCAAGCGAAAGGTGAAGTTCCGCATTCCTGATTCTTACATCAGCCCTGGAAAAGTTGCAAAACGAACTTTCGATATCGGAGTACTGAATCTCGAGACGATATTTGCTAAAGAAGAACGGGACTTTATCTGAATTACTGATATCCTTTTTGTCACTTTTTTTGTCTTAATAAAACTGAATTTCAAATTTTGTAAACACAGAAGCACAAAACGGGTGACTTAAAGCCTCAACGGCTGAACGTAACTTCATAGGTTTTGAAAATTACTGCTATAGTTCTTCTCACAAAACCTTTTCCAAGTCTGAAATACATTGCGACCAACGTTACCAATTTGGCGTACCTCAAAATAAATACTCGGATCTGTTGTATAAACGACTGTGAATTGATTCTTTCGAAGTTTTGAGATTGAAACCCTCCATTCAAAGTTCAATGTAATATAACGACTGATTGAAGATTCCTCTCAGTAAACATATTCCCTGAATAACCTCAAAGACTAAAAGTAAACATTTCCAGAACAGCGGAGTCGAAAAATACTCGTTGCTGAGCACAATAATCCTTTGATTCCTTCCAAAAGAAATGGAATACGAATCAGGGTTCAACACTACAGCATGCCGTACCGTAGCCGCCAAGCAACAATTAGACATTGGCGATTCGAAAGTGTTTGTTGTTTCGTTATTGTTTGCTGTTGGTTCGGAAATAAGCTTTGGTTGGAAATGATGTATTACTTGACAGATGAAATAAAGTTCAGGCTTTATATGACATGAATCAATCCAGTATCTGAAATGTGCTACGCACCCGACAACTATTCGAAATCGTCGCGGCTGTCTGAATGCATATGTGACCTATACAATGACTTGCAGTGGCAATGAAATGCAGTGCAGATCCCATGTTTCTTCTTGCTGTTTCCTGAGCAAGGATTGGAGACGCATCGTCAGGTGGAGGATTCTCAGACAGACTTTCTTTGTAGACGCATTCAGTGATTTATATAAGTTTAGTTGAGGTGTCAGAAAACCAGTCGGTTGAGAAATTCATTGAAGGCTGAACTAACGATATCTTGGCAAATGTTTAAACTCAGCATTTCTCAGGTTTTTAGCCTTTTTTCATATTTTCCTCATTGGCACACTGATCAACAGCAATGTTTCCAATCCTAATCTGTCTAATCATGTAACGCTACACCGCTGGCTGAGCCTACAATAAAATTTCTAACCAATAGGGTTTGCGAGATCTCAATTAATTTTCAATACACCAAATACGTCTACCAAAAAGCTTACCTGCGAATCCACCACCTGACTATGGCTCCTCAATTCTTGCTCATGGAACAGCAGAAGTAGATTATGATTTGCACTGCACTTCACTGCCACTGCAAGTCAGAGTATAGGCCACATATGCATTCAAACCGTAACTAGGATTTTGAATGAAAGTCATATGCGGGGTGCATCTCAGAAATGGAAATAATTTCCGCCAAACTGCTGTAGACCTGGCATTATGGATAACGTACTCACCATTTTTAACAATGGTGCGTTTCTGAAATAACAACACAATAACAATAACAACACGAAACAAACAAGTAAGCAACGTTTCCGAATCGCCAATGCCTGGATGTTTGGATGGCGGCTCAGTTTAGGCACACTGCAGTCATTGAACCATGACTCACATTTCACTTCTTTCAGGAGGAATCAATGGAATAATGTGCTTAGCAACGAGAATCTTTCAACGCAGCTATTCTGGAGATATTTACTTTTAGTTTTTGGAATATTCAGGGCATATATCTCAAAGAACAGCGGCTGCAATGTGTTTCAGAGTTGAAAAAGGTGTAGTGAGAAGATCTGTGTGGCTCGTTTAGGCTTTAAGTCACTCGTTTTGTGCTTTTGCGTTTACAACATTTGAAATTCAGTTTTATTATGAATAAAAGGTTACAAAAGGAAATCAGTGATTCAGATGAAGTCCCGTTCTTCTTTAGCAAATATCGTCTCGAGATTCAGTACTCCGATATCGAAAGTTCGTTTTGCAACTTTTCCAGGGCTGATGTAAGAGTCAGGAATGCGGAACTTCACCTTTCGCTTGCCAGGCTGAAATTCATGGATATTCATGAGCTTGTAGGAAATGTTTGATTATGTTACTCTACCTTGATTCCATCATCACAGTCGTGGTACACTTTGAAAACTGGGTCAATATTGGTTGCTTCGCTTTCCGTTCCCTACAACAAACGATGTTTCCTACTAGTATGAACGTAGCACTAAAAAGTGGAAAGACTTGGATTGGATGCCTTACCTTAAGAGTGAATAGACCCTTGCTGTCGGTACGGCCTTCATCAAGGAGATCGTCAGGATCCGGGCCTGAAGTAAATGCGTAAGGGAAATGGGGCAACAAAACAGACAGAACTCCTATGTAAGAAGCATTTGAATGCCTACCATCATCTTCGTCCCAGAGCTTCACCAAAACTCCTGAAGCTGGTTTGGAGCCACAGAGCAGTTTTCCAGTAATGGCAACAGCTTGTTGTCGGCCGAGCGCTAAGCAAGAGCCGAAGAGCGCAATTAAAATAATGTATTTCATCTGAATTAAGCAAATTATTCTGGAGAGAAGATGACTATATATAAGGCTAATATGAATAGAAGACTTCTTCAAAGTGAATGTTGCGATTGTGAGCTGATATGGTTGAAACTAATGCTGCATATATATGAGATTCGAAGGTGTGGGCGTAGATTAAACACATAGACTCATGGTCTTTTCGCCTTATCTCTCACACTGAAAAACTGTCTTTTCATTGACAGAATGAAACAGAGACGAAAAGTGATTGGTTATTTTCCTAAAAACTTTGTTTATTTCCATGACCGGAAGTCACAAGGAGATTAGAGGTACAGGAATCCTCCCACACCCATCCTTCTCTGATCAATCGAGAATTTCGAGAACCGAGAACACTGCACAATTTGGGAATGAGATCAGTTCTCTTTCGTCCCGCCCAGATGATTCTTCAGAAGGATTGCTGCCTTCACGACAGATTTCGCTACACATGCTCCAGATTGCGTCGTTAAGTGAGGCACACACACAGGCAAAGAAAGAGAAGTCTGACTCGATAGATATGT
Source organism: Haemonchus placei (assembly GCA_900617895.1). NCBI lineage: Eukaryota > Metazoa > Nematoda > Chromadorea > Rhabditida > Trichostrongylidae > Haemonchus > Haemonchus placei. Next base: position 18,392 of record UZAF01017308.1, read on the forward strand.
AAGGAGCAGTATCTGGTCCACTGCTGGACAATAGAAATTATGGAGTACGGTATATACCTAGAGTGTAATCAACGACAAGGAGGATTGGAGGGAGCTATAGAGCGTCTTCGATGAAAATTTCTTCCATTCATGAAGTCTACTCCTCCACATTCTATCAACGTTTCATTTGTCATGTCATCTGATATCTACAGGATTAATCCCAGTCACCCAGTAGGTCCACTACTTGTTAGAACGGCGTGTCTACTGTACTGTTGCTCATTGCGTCTTGATATTGTAATTCAGCGCTCAAGCCCGGAACACTTGAAGCTAACCACTGAGGGTACATTTATAAGGTGGCTAGGACCGCCCATATAATGGATGCTTCCCAGCCAGCACAGCTTAGCCTATATTTGCGTTCAGTTCGATGTGTAGAGTTATTCAAGGTGATGTGAACACCTCTACTGATGATAAAGGTATCCTTATCAGCAGTGAAGCCAAACACTACATACCCCTTCTAAGGAGGGCTGACCAAAAGCGACGGATTTATCCGTATCTTTTCCACCTTTACTTGTTCAAGCTATCTGCATCTTTTTTTCGGGCTGTACAAATCTATTTAGAAGTTTCCTGTTTTTTCAGTAGGCAGAAAGTCGACCTTCATACGACTGCATAGCTTTTATGATTTCGAATGCATATATGTATGATATAAAAAACATATGAAGAGGCCCGTTGATGTTCGAGCCGGCTCCGATATTCCCATATGACTCTGGTACCAATTGATTGACGGTGAATGAAATTAAAGCTTGGTGGCCCGGTAGGGTTTTGGCATGAGATTTGACTTCCGGACTATTTGTGTGATAGTGACCTCCGCCCGTCCCGCTTTCCCGAACACAATTTTTATTAAAGCACCACCAGCTCGTTTGTTCATCATCAACAACTCGAAATTCCTCAAAAAGTGTGAGTGGGCATATAACTTCTCCAAAGAGAAGAGCCCTCCTTACAATAAGGATAAAGGAAAGCATAAAAATGATCCTTCGATGTGCGAGTCGTCGTCAATCCCTGATTATCAGGCACACCCAACTTTTGTTAGATTTTGTGTCACAAAAGTTTTTTTTATCTTTTATGGTTCAATCCGTTTATCAAATTAATATAACATAATCGGACATAACGGTAGGTAGGTATGTAGTTCATGCATATGCATGACCCCTAAGGAGTCAGCTGAACTCTTCCAGTACTAACTGTCCCCTCAAATTTACCGATCTCATTACCGAAAACAGTAGAAAACCATTTTTCAAATCCGTTTACAAAATACATTTATGACTAACTGACTGCCTTGCTAAGTGCCTGTCCCTATCACTGGTATGCGCAGGGACAGGGGATACAGTACCCTCTCGTTTGAATACGGTATACCCGACGGCCACTAGGAGGTTTTTTGACACGCCCATCAGGGAGCGTGCGTAACGACGGCATGGATCCGAGTTTTTAAGACGTTCTTTATGAATCGTTTTTCATCATGACACATCGCCGTCACAGTGGACAAGTCTTCGCCACAGCAGATGATTCCAAAAAGCAGTGTTATCACTAGTTAAGGGTTTATGATTCGTGCCTTAGTCACTACAATAGTGGATGGACTTGGGGACCGAAACTGTGCTTTAGCTTTCAATTTCCATCAAATCGCTCTGTAGTTTCACTGACTCAAATGATCAAATGAGTGGAGCCATGAAAAGGATATTATCATGTAAATGTCCTATTTTTACAATCAAATGGTCCTGTCTTGGACTAGATAGCGGTAATTTGTTGCAGCAAAATGTGCTTAGGCAGACCGATATAAGTAGCCCTTTTCCTTTTTTTGCTCTGCCCTGGCCAAACAGAATCTTCTAACACCTTCTTGGCATTTTTCCACAAATCAAGCACCTCCTTGAGAAAGCGGTACCAATATTCTGTCGTGCCATTGTACTTTCCAAAACATTTTGTGCTGGGAGCTAATGGTAGGAAAGATCCCGTGACAAGTCAGCTAATCAGTCATAACCGTATTATGTGAACAAATTGAAAGGATAATTCTCTACAGTTTCCGGTAAACAGATTACATTAGATTTTTTTACAGTAAATTGAAGCAACAGTTAGTACCGAAAGAATGCAACAGGGTCCACAGAGGTCATGGATATGCACCAGCTACCTACAGCTATGTCTGATTATGTTATCTTAATTTGATAAACAAATTACTTAATTTGATAAACGGATTAAAGCAAATGAAAAATGAAAAGCATCTTGTGACGGCACAAAATCTAATAGTGTGGTGGGTTCCTGACGATCAGGGTTTGATAATGACGCAGCTTGAGGGCAATCTTTATGTTTTACAGTATGACTAATTGTTTGATGGGCTCTTCTTTTTGAAGAAGTTATATGCCCGTTTACACTTTATGATAGGTGTGACAAACGAGTGGGTGATGTTTCGATGAAAATCGGGCCCAGGAAAGCGTGGGAGGCCTGCAACTAAGCACACCATCATTCAAATGGCCCAAGAATCTGATCCCAGATCAATGCCCGCCCAGGTCAACCAAGCCAACTTGGGCGTAAATACAATGGTAGATTGGAGTACACGTTTTGGAAGCGGGACTTGCATCTTTGGATAGAAGAAACTGATGAAGTCCTTCAAAGCTCCACTAGTGTCGAGAGAGAGAATGTATCTGTATAGCGACTTTACCTCGATTTTGAGTAGGTAAACACAACCCATAACCCATGACAAGGATTTGAAGGGCCAAACAGTTAGAGGTGAAAAGCAGGAAAAGAAACAGATGAATCTGTTTTTCAGCCTTGTTTAGAAGTGCTACGTGTTTGGCTTCAGAGCAAATGAGTACACCTACATCATTAGCAGCGGAAATGAAAGTCTTCCAGCCATCTTGAACAACTCTGCATGTTGAATTGAACTGAAGCACAGGCTATGTTGACTGGGAAGCCATCCCACTCTGTGGGCGGTCCTAGTCACCATACCGCCCGGACCTGTCGAAGAAAAATTCTGAGGCTCATGTCTGGTTAGTCACCTTACTGTCATCAGCTGTCACTGAAAAGGGCGCTGGTTTTTCTTGCACAGAAAAGTGATAAGATTGTGTGGCCATAGCGTTTTTACTCAACGCCCACACGATTTTTCCATATATATTCGTATTCGGGAACGTTGAACTCTAGCGGTTGAAGTTTCTACTCGCCCGCCTTAGAAGGTCTGGATATTCTTTTGATACTACCACTCTTAAGCCTGATAAATAGCTCTGTTTAGATGAAGTATCTGATTTTAATTGCTCTCTTTGGATGCTGTCTAGCATCACGTCTACAGTCTGTAGCTATTACCGGAAAGCTGCTATGTGGATCTAAACCCGCTTCTGGAGTCAAGGTGAAGCTCTGGGAGGAAGATAGCGGTAAGTAGTCTGAATAGACTCGATTTTTAGCTGCAGTATGTTTGTTTGGACCGTACTTGGGCTAGATACTTGAATTTCTTGGTGTACCAGGAAACAAAATGACTCCTTGCTTTTTTGTATTGATGATAGTTGGAGCTCCAGGTTTTCTGTTTTCCAGGCCCAGACCCAGACGATCTTCTTGATGAGGGCAAAACAAGCAGTGCCGGCACCTTCACATTGAAGGTGGGTGGTAGAAATTTATTGCTTCCAGCGATTCTTCTCTGATTTGATTTTTTAGGGTTCCGACAACGAAATCACCACTATCGACCCTGTATTCAAAATTTACCATGACTGTGATGATGGAATTAAGGTACGTTACAAAAAACTATTAAGCACATCGGCATATTATGGTTGAAATGAGTTCCAGCCTGGCCAACGCAAGGTGAAGTTCCGCATCCCCAGCTCTTACATAAGCACTGGATCGACTCCCAAGCGCACATTTGATATTGGAGTGCTCAATCTGGAGACTATTTTCCCTGGAGAGGAACGCGATTTCATTTAATTCTTTCTCTATTATTGTTGCTTCAATGACCCGCTCAATAAATTGATTTGAGAAATGTTTTTTGAAAAGGCGAAGCTTCAGCTCATTCCCTTCCCAAACTCGAACCCACTGTGCCCCTAAATGATCTCGTTCGGAGATTTTAGATTCCTTTCATGCCTTCTTTTGGAACATGTTCGCGTTAAACATAGAGCAACTGAGCAACCTGGCAGGGTAACGGCAAAGCTTGGCCATATAAGCTCAACCCCTTCTACATTCAGGTTATTTTCGGCCTACTTATAGGGCACGATGAAAGAATGAAGGATAAATTCTTTAAATATTAGTCAATCCTATCGGAGGGATGCCCCCCCACATTCGAATTCCATTCAGAATCGCAGTGGCGTATTGAATGCTTATGTGGCCTATACAATGAAGTGCGGTGGCCAGCCGATGTACAAGTCAGTGATTTTGTCCTCCCATCGAGTCAGGTTACTGAACGGATGGAAGGCTCGGTCGGTGGCCTGGGCGGAAATCAATCCACGAATCGGGCTGGGTTTATGTTTATGTGATAGTGCGCCACTTGCCACTTCCATCCTACTCATAGAGGGACCTACAAGTTCAATGAAAAGGAGGACTCGCTCTAACCTGAGCCGTTACTTTCTCGTAGACCGGAACTTAAGGCAATTTATGTAGAATTAATGGAGAAGTCGGATTTGAAAACGCTCGTTGTTTGGTAGCAATTCTTTCTTCGGGTAAAATTTTTAGCGAGGATGGCTTTTCACCCACATCCATGGGATTCTCGCCATGCTTATCCGGTGNCCGGAACTCAAGGCAATTTATGAAGAATTAATTGAGAAGTCGGATTTGAAAGCGCTCGTTGTTTGGTAGCAATTCTTTCTTCGGGTAAAATTTTTAGCGAGGATGGCTTTTCACCCACATCCATGGGATTCTCGCCATGCTTATCCGGTGTGTCGAGTAAGCATGGCGCCTGCAACGAGTTCAGGTCACGGGTTAGTCCAAGCATTCTACTCATGACTGTCCACCTCCACCAGTGTAGTTCTAACTCTGTAACCACCCTAACGTCGTGTATCTAAGTAATATTCGTGATTAGTGAGGGGCAAAGAGCGTGTTGTTATCAAGCAAATGGAAGGTAGGGAAAGAACGTCGGACCATATCGTAAGACCGAAATAAGGCACGTATTCGTCTTTATTAACTCAGCAAACTGGGTAGATACAGCAAATGGTACTAACAGATATTGGCACCTACACGCGAGGGTCTTAATATCAGATACAATATGATATTACCAGTACAACAAGTTGAGTTTTTCACAATTTCCACAAATATACTGCTTTCCCACACATGCATATCACAGAAGATCGCGTTCTTCACATTTGAATATTGTTTCCAGGTTCAGAGCACCGAGGTTGAATGCTTTCCTTGGTCTGCCTCCAGGGAAGATATATTGATCCGGGATGTAGAACTTTAATTTCCTCTGACCAGGCTGAAATAAGGATTTTCTTTCGAGATTGTTCAGTTTAGGATCGAATACAGAAACTAAATCTCTATAAAAATGAAAAGAACTGTTACCTTGATCCCGTCGTCGCAATCGTGATAAACTTTAAGAACAGGGTCGATATTTGTCAATTCACGAGTGGAACCCTAGAAAGCAAAGTATGATTGGATTGGACAAAAAAGGATTTTCGTGAGGGAAAGCAGCTCTTGCGAGCAAGCCTTGGCTGATTGAAAGAAGAAGAAAATCGATAGAATTTTTATTCTTGAGAGTTTGTCCTGCTGTCAGAATGATATCTTTAGTTGATAATGAATAGTTCGAACTAGACTATTGACTATTGATCGCGCCTCTGAACGCATGGTCCGGTGATAAAGATAAAAGGATAAAGTCTCTGAGCGTTGATCAGTCTCCTCTTTGGAGTTCGTATACGACTTCTATTCATAATCATAGTGGCGGATTGAATGCGTCCCTGAGCTTCTCTTCTTTGACTTTCCTGTTGAGTCGGCCTGAGCTTCTACCCCTGCTCCGATCAGACAAGATGTGGACCATCCAGCAGTCGAAAATCTCCAAATCTCGGGAAGGTCTCGAAGTATTTCTATATCAGAAAAACATTCGCTTTTCAACACTATGCTGTTTCTAAGCTAACAATTTTGGTTTTCTTCTCTATAAAATGCTGTTCCCTAAAGCTGAGTAAGATTGATTGTTTTTAGTGAGTACATTATGTATTAGTATATACTTGGTTTTTGTGAATAAAGCGTCAATCAGCTCAACACTCAAACCTGGAGATGGAAGTTGCCATTACCGTCGGTGTACATTTCATCTAAGGCATCATCCGGATCGGGTCCTAGGCAATACGTAACATTTCCATACACTATTATAGAGTAGATAGAGGGCGATAACAAACCCCAACGTTATCATTACCCTTTGTGAGCATGGTTTACGTTGTAGGTATGCTTGAGCTATACCGTTACGGGCGTTAGCGGGCCAAAGATCTCACCGCATGAGCTCCCGTTCTCTTTATCCGTAAACGGCGACCGATCTATTAGTCCAATATTAATCTAACAAAAGCTAGCCTGAGCCATGTATGTCTTTGGAGTTGAAGTTTTTCCATTCAAGCGATAGTGCATTTGTTTTGAAAAGTTTAGAAGTTCTTAATCCATTCATGCACTGGTTAAGTCCCCTTACTTCATATACCAAATATAGATCTCAATACCGCTACGAATGACTGTATCAAAACACATCCATCCAGACAGAGAAGGCTCAATTGAAGCGACGTTCAGTGGGATCCATAGACCACATCTACTCGGTCACCAAAGGGCAAATATACTTACTTACCATCGTCTTCGTCCCACAACTTTACCCTGACACCAACGGCCGGCCTATCACCACAGAAAAGTTGGCCACGCACGGCGACGGACTGTTGGCGCATAGCGGCACAGAAGCCGATTAAGGCGAGTATGTACAGCCAAGTTATATGAGGCATAATGTGGCTCCTAAAAACGTTCTTTTAGCTGCACTCTCAAGAGGACTGGCTCAAGAATAACATTGCGTGAAGAATAAAGCAGCATGTCACTGAAATCTCTTCGAGAGATATTGATTGATTGACGATACCCTACTTTATAGAGTAGTGCTGTGATCAGGTTGCCAGGAAGCGGTACGGAGCAGATAAATATGGCTCAGATTTGAAGGATTTAGACAAATTCGAATGATCTAGCAGGTACTGCACAGTTAAAGTCTAACAGAAACGCGACGGCAAGTAAAACTAACATTATACATGCACCGTTCATCTAGAAATTGTCCCATAAATTTTTTTTCGCCACTCCGCCATATTCTTCTGCCAAGATATGAAATTCTTGCATGCAGTGTTCTTTTCTGGTACATTTTGCCTTCACCCATCAACTACGTGGCATTTTCGATACAAAGTAAGCTCGAGCACTCTATAGAACTGACTTACTCTTGGTGCATTATCGTAAGTAAATCTGCACAGTAAGATATGTATTGAGTACTAGCCTTCCCGCTATTACTGGGCCAGCAGAAAGACTAGAACTTGGGCAGTGCGCGGGAAATATTCGAGTTTGAGAGAATTCGTGATTGAATAAGACACTGCGCGTAATTCAACTCTGCTGGTGCTAAAACTTTGCGCGGGATCGGACTTTGCTTGTGATTTGATTGCAGAATAGGGCATTGTGCCTAAAAGGATTCTGCGCCTAAAACAACTTTGCACGGGTTTCGTGTGCGAAGCGAGGCTCTGCGCGTCCTACGATACCGTGCGTTTTTCAGATTCTACAAAATGAGACTCTGCGTGTTAAGCGAAAGTGCGCGTGTTTCGTTTACAAAATGAGGCTCTGCGCGTTGAAGGACAGTGCGCGGGTTGAAACTCTCCATCATTACAAGTCTGCAGAGTCTATGTCTGCGTTCAATACGAGCTAAGCATGCGTAGTTCTTCGCTTCACTTAAGTAGCATCTCTCTATCATCTATCATCGTTGACGACGTGGTGATTGATATAACACAGAGCGGTATGATGGTCGACTCGCTTGCATGCTCCACGCCGAAAGGTAGGCAGGAAAAAAGTTTCCTTATCAACCTCGTCCGAGTCCAAGCAAAGAAAACCGACGGTGGCAAGATTGTTTGTGAAGTATTCCGTCTGAAAAAAGTTACTGTCTTAATATGATGTCGAGAAATATTGTCGATTAAAGTCTGGAAGTGTTGCGTTTCTTCAAAACCTACTATAAGATTCTCATCAAAAATGTTTCCACGTTGGAAGTGCGTTACATAATCATACAACTGGTGAATGTAAAATTCCTCATTTTTCAAGTCCTGAATAATTTCATTTACCAAGTTGTTCTTCCGGAGCTCTGCGTCTATCTCCTCCTTTGACAACAATTTATCTTCACAACTCGACAAAGTTCGCTTAGGGTTGGTCAGACCTCGATCAAATCTTACCTCAAAAAAAAAGCAAAGTGAATTACTCTATCGTGACCAATCCTGCGTGTAATATTAGCCGATTCATAACCACTGTCAAAAGATCTATGTTATTATTTATTTATTTATTTATGCGTAGTGAACGCGCTACACCATGACAGTAATAAGCTGGAGAGGTTGACCTAGTAAGGTGATTTAAGAATTAAGAATTAAGAAACAACAAAGAAACAACAAAGGAAAGTTGCAAATAGAAATCCAATAATGAGTAAATCATGACTAAACGACGCCTGAAAAAAAAAAGAATGAATCTATGCTGAGTAGGTCGAGAAGATGAAATAGAGCGCCACAAAAGTCGCAAATTTGCCAATCAGGTGGACCGGTGACTGCTTCAAAACAGTGCAGCACTTAGAGATAAGCGGGAGACCTTCGCTGCATTGAAGTTACGTGGTGAAAACGTTTCGACTCAACTCAAGAAGTATACGCAATGNAAATGGTACTAACAGATATTGGCACCTACACACCGCGAGGGTCTTAATATCAGATACAATATGATATTACC